>JANAKD010000197.1:0-29596 GCA_027627215.1 Lecanicillium saksenae | reverse complement strand
TATTTAATATCTATAATATTTTAGCTCTAGGGTAAGTAAAGAGATATACTAGCTATATTCTATAAATAATAGTACCACCACTTTAATTAGTATAATAGGGCCTACTTAAAGGTATATCTATATTTTTACTAGGGGTTATTAAAATAACTATAATATAATCCTCTTCTTATAATAGTAACTATATATTAATTAAGAAAGAATTACTTTTATTTAATTAGTAATTCTTATTAAAAATAACTTTTATTTATAGAAAATTATTTTTATTAATAATATTATAAAATTAGTTTAATATATAATTTTATATAATAAAAGAAATATTTATAAGTTTTATAAGTAGTAATTATTATTATTTAAATAATTAGTTTATTTCTTAGTTATTAACTAAAAATACCTTTTATTCCTTAATATTATTTATTAATCTTTAAATAATAAAAGTTAATAAGTTTTATATAGGTTTAAAAGGATTTACCTAGGTATCTTTTTATTATAACTTTAAGCTTAAAGTCTAGTTAAGGTCTAAGGTTATAAAAGATCCTCTTATAATAAAATAGGTATATTAAAGACTTTTAATACTTATAAAAGTAGTTTGTTATTATATCTTTATAATTAAAATAATATATCTAATAAGTAAGTCACCTAAATAAGTAAGTCGCCTACCTTCCTAGACCCTATAGCTTTTAATAATTTATAATTTAACTACTATATAAGAAATTATCTAAAGATTAATTAGAATCCTCTTCCTTAGTATTTTCTATATTTATAATATAAGTATATATATTATAACTAGTTATAATAGTGGCTTATTTCTAAGTTATAGAAGAGTCTGTTTCTTAGGAAGTGAGTCAAGTTAAATAGCTACCAGGTAGCTATAAGCAGTTTATAGTAGTATCATAGTATATAAGTCTATTAAGAGATTAACTCTTAATAGTAGAACTATTACTTAGATTAATTAATAGAGATCTAGACTATCCTATACTATAGAACTACTTTATCCTTAAGTACTTATCTATCTCTTTATTATTCTCTAAGATTATTTARCTYATCTAACTATCYTAATAATCCTTTATARTTAGATTATCTAAATRATYTAATRAGYTATTATRTRACCYTRTRTCTTAATTAGGTYRYACTAAGCCTTRCCTATARGGTYGGCTTAGCCCTAYAGTYATRTAGTARTRTCCYTTATATAGTRTTTATAATATAATACCCCTCCTCCTTTTAGTCTTATCCTTAAGGCCACTATAGTAGGTYRGYTAAGYRTATTAGGTATTTTTCTTCCTTTTACTATTATATATTACTATATCATCTAACTATATCACTAGACCTCCTATCTACTCTAAGAAATCTTCCTATAAGATAGATAAATAAAATACTCTCCTTAAGTTAATACTTACTAACTTAGTAGATATACCTATATATTCCTTTTATAAGGATTAAGGCCTTTAGAACTATAAGGCGTCTAATATTAACTTATCTTATTATTATAAGTGTATTTATCTTAACTGGTCTTATTATAATATAAATCCTCTTACCTTATAATAGCTTTATTATATTAGTATATAGTACTAGAAGGCTAAGTCTAAGTTAGAGGCTATTAAGGAAGAGCTTAAGTGGGTAAGTGTGAAAGTATATCGCCTATAAAAATAAAAGAAACTGTGGTTTAAAAAGATAATACGCGCTATTACATGTGGTATTAATAATATTAAAGAGTTAGAATATATAGAATAGGAGGAAGTAGAATAGCTTTAGAAGGCTATAGGGGTCCTTCCTACTCCTTCTAAAGATCTAGATCCTATATTAGTATATTCCTTAGATACTAAGCTCGGCGTTAAGTTGTTAGACGGTATTTAGGTTTTTAATTAGGATGCCTTCCTTGGGACCGAAACTACTCAAGTAGTATTAAATAGTTCTTGAGGTTTTTACTTAGTTCCTAGGTATTTTTAGAGTTAAGGTATCCTTTCTATTTAATAAGATAATAATAACTTTTATAATTCCCTTATATTTTAAGTATTTATTTAACTTTATATTTATTTAGTAATTCTATAATAATATCTTTAGTAATAATAATATTATTAGGTGCTTTTTCTAATAAGGAAATATAAAAGATTAAATAGATTCTTATTCTATTTAGTAATAATAGTTTATAGTTAGTTTCTAATAGTTTTTATTTAATAAGGAATAGTCTAAGTTTCTTTTAGTTAAGCTTATTACTAGGTCGTTTTATTTTAATATTTTTATATAGGAGGTAGACTTTATCTCCTCTCTCTATAATTAGTACTAGTAATCTTTTCTTATCTATATAGTATTTTATATAATTCTATAAAAATATCTATTCTTATTATAATTCTTTTTATATTTTTATAATTATTATTACTTATATTATAACTACTAGTATATATATATATTATAGTATATAGGTTTTAATAATAGGGTTATATTTATAGTTTACTTTAAATAGAGATATTTTAATACTTTTAATTTTAGAGTTATTATAAGCCTATTATATAAGTAATAGCCACTCTACCTAGTTATCTTATTAGTAGTTAATATAGTATTGTAAATATTATTTAAGAATCTAGTTTAAGATTTTAGTTTAGCTATCTAACTATAGGTGGAATATAGTAGAGAGTCTTTATTTAATCTTTATTATCTCTATAAGGTATTTCTAGAAGTGTGATATAAATAATTTATTGCGATTTAATATAAGTAATATAGGTAATCCGTGTTATATAATAACTATTTTAAAGAATATATAGGCGAGTTCTTTAGTATTACTAGATTCCTTATATAGTATATAGTAGGTATACTTCGTGAGTTTATCTACTACAACTAGGATACTATTATAAATAGCTCCTAATAGCGGTTCCTTAGATAGTGGTAGTTTAATAATAAAGTCTATAGTAACTGTTTACTATACTTATTCTAGTAGTAGTATTGGTCGTAATTCTCTATAAGGTGTATGATATCTAGATTTAGCTTTATTATAAATATTATAGTTTTTAATAACTTCCTGTGTTAGTTTTCTACTAGTTAGGAAGTTATATAATTATTATAATTAACTAATAGTTTTTCCTATACCCTAGTATCTATATAATAGGTATTTATATATTTCTTTAACTAGTTTCTCCTAAAGTATACTAGGAATATACTGCCGATTATTATATAGGAAGTTATCACCTTCTTTTTATATAAATAGATTTATTTCCTAACTATCTAGGTATAGGTTATTCTTAATTCGCGCGGTAATATATCACTTCTATTCTTTATCTAGTTTTACTTACTAGGTTATATTAAGTTCTTAGGTGTTTAATATAAGGTTCCTATCCTTATTTAATATAAATAAGGGGTTACTATCCACTTATTACTCTAATTTATAATCCTCTCTTCAGCTAAGCGCATTATCTCGTCCATTTTTAGATCCTTTCTAATATATAATTTTAAAGTTATAATTAGTAAGAGTTTTATATTATCTAACTTATTATTTATTTAAGTCTTTTATTATTATAAAGGAGGTGAGGTTCTTATAGTTAATATAAACCTTTACCTTATAATTTACTCTAATTAGATAGTGTTTCTATTCTTTAAATACTTTAATAACTACTATAAGTTCTTTATCTAGTATAATATATTATTCCTCTAGTCTATTAAGTTTCTTTAAGAAGAAGGCTACTAGATATAGCTGTCTTTTATTATCTTATTGCCTTAGTTGTCCGCTGAGTGTGAAGTTAGATATATTAGTTTCTACTTTAAAGGGTTTAGAGAGATCTATAATAGCTAGTACTAGTTCCTCTAAGATTTTATTCTTAAGTATTTTAAATACTTTATTAGTTTTATTATTCCACTTAAATATAGTGTCCTTTTTAGTAAGTCTTATTAGAGGGATTATAATTTTACTAAAGTCATATATAAACCTTTAATAGAAGTTTATAAATTTAAGGAATCCTCTGACTTCTTTAATAGTGGTTAGTATAGGCTAATCCTTAATATCCGCCACTTTTAATAAGCTTATCTAGATTTATCTTAAGGTAATTTTATATCTAAGAAATTTAACTTTCTATTTATAGAACTAGTACTTCTTAAATTCTACTAATATCTTATTACTTTATAGGACTTAAAGTATTTTATAGATATATTATTTATATTCCTTTAGGGTATTAGAATAGATAAGGATATTATCTAAGTATACCACGCAGATTTGTCCTATCTATTTTTATAAGATAAAGTCAATTATTCTCTAGAATATTATTAGAGTATTAGTTAGCCTAAAGGGTATAACTAGGTATTTATAATGTCCTTATATAGTTTAAAAGGCGGTTTTATACTCTTCTCCTAGTTTAATATATATTAGGTTATAGGCACCCTTAAGGTCTAGAGTGGTAAACTATTTTACCTTACTAATCTTATCTTATAGATCTATAATAAGTAGTAATAGGTAGTAATCTTTAATTATAATCTTATTTAGTTACTAGTAGTTAATATAGATTTATAGTTTCCTATTTTATTTTCTTATAAATAGGATTAGGTATTTTACTAATAACTTTAATAGTTAAATATATCCTTTATATATTCTCTCCTATAAATATTCCTTAAAAGTAATATCCTCTTCTAGGTTTAAAGAATATACTTTCTAGAATATTAATTCCTTACTAGGCTAGAGTTTAATCTTATAGTCCTAGTATAAATATTTTAATAGTCCTATTTCTAGCTCTCTACTAAATAGCTTATTATACTTTAAGTATTCCTTAGGAATCTCTATTATACTAGCTTTTAGCTCTTAGGTGATTATATATATTCCTTAATACCAGTTATAACTTAGTAAAGGTATCTTCTTTAGGCCACTCTTCCTATTATAGTTATATCTTAGTATATCTTATTAAAGGTGGCCTATTCTTTAATTAACTCTAGGATTACTTGCCTATAACTAAGGTAACCCTAAGATAATATTATATATTAAGATCTTTATAATATTAAAAAATAAATAATAATTCTAGTTATAAGTGGAGATAGGAAGTTATATAGTTTCCTAATCTACTACTCTATTACTATATTAAATATTTTCTCCTTTTATATTTATAAGTTAGTAGGGCTTATTTTTCTTATACTAAGGTAATTATAATCTATTAATAAGATCTAATAAGATAAAGTTTTTTTATACTCTACTATCTATTATTACCTTAACTTCTATTCTATTAATAAGAATATTAATAATAAGGTATTTAATACTACTAATATTTATAGTATATAGAGACTAGTTAGATCCCTATTAAAAAGTTAGTCTTATTAATAATAATAGTTATTATTTCCTAATTAGTTGAGTTCTCTAAAAGTATTAAAGAGAGTTTAGGCTCTCTCCTTCTTAGGTTTATTAGAGCTTTAGTAATAATTAGTTTATCTACTATCTATATTAATTAGGCTTAGGCTAAGTAAGTATCTTATTACTATACTATTTCTATTATCCTTATATTATAAGGTTATAACTTAGATAATATAAGGGTTATTATCCTTAATATAGTATAATTTATTATTTTATTTTATAGTAATAAATTTATTAGATTAGGCGCTAATTTTCTAGTGTCTAAGATTAGTTTCTTTAAGTAGGTTATTATATAGGTTATAGCTAAAAAGCTAGTAATAGTCTAGCTTCTTTTAGAGTTATTATATATAGTAGTTAAAGGGGTATAAGGCCTATAAGATTATAGTGTGGTTCTGGTATATAAGTTCCACTTCTAGGTGGTCCTTACTAATATATAGTGGTTCCTACCTTTCTTCTAGGCTTAAGAGAAGTATAAGTAGGTCAGTGATATTTATTCTAGTAATTATAGCTTATATAAGTTCCCCTTTTTTATAGAACTGTCGTCTTATTAGACTATAGTGGTCTTTAAAATTTTCATTAAAGCCCTAGGAGTCTGATTGTGTCCTAGATTCCTAATTCTTATTACTTTCTTTAGGGGTCATAGGGACGACGTTATATGCATTGGTGAGGTTGAGTTATACCTGGGGTGCGTCGTTACGTGCCGGAGGTTGGGTGTTATGTTCCCAGTCTTCGTCCTCCGAGCTAGTATCATTAATAGATCGAACGTCATAGGATTCTTCGCCAGTCAGGGGGTCACAGTGTGCCCAAGCTAGGCAACGGTCTATATCCGAGAAGTATTCTTCACTATTTACCATACTAAGGTTTTAAATAGGCAGCTTTTTATAATTAGCTACACTAATATTTTATCCTTTACTTATAGGTTTCTAAGTATTCTTCTTAGGTATTTTATATTTATTTACTAGGTGTCTTGGTTTTCTATAGTTATAATATTTAAAGGTTCACTTATTTACTATATTAAGTTCTATTAGTCTTAGGTGAATCCTATAAGCTGTGGATTTATTTTATTATTTACCTGAGTTAGGCTATTATTATTATATAGGGACTTTAAAATTATTATATCCTTTATATTTAAGTCGCCTAGTATATAGTTAATTATTAACTTTAATAACTCTACTAGTAAATTTATTAAAGGTATTAAGTTAATCCTCCTTTATAATCTTATCTTTTATATCTTTATATAAGGTATTATATAGTATCTCTATAGTACTATTATTATCTTAGTTAAGGTAAGATAAGATATGTTGAAATTCTTGGATTAGGTGTTATATAGAACCAGTCTACTTAAGGGCCTTTAGTTTATATGTTATAGTCTAGACCTTATTAGGGTCCTTAAAAGCTATCTATAGGACCTCTTTAAAATTTCTATAGTTCTTAAAGATCTTAGTAGTCTTATCATCTAGCTTCTTATTATCAAGGTAATCCCTAAGTATCAGTTCCCACCATTCCATTACCTTACTAGTAAGAAGGTTTCTAATATAGAGGATCTTCATTAATTCCTTAATAATAGACTCATTGACCTTTAAGTAGGCTTTAGCCTAAGTGAGGAAAGTGCAGATATTCCCCTTTATTCCATTAAACGCGTCGGGTTTAGGGAACTTAGGCGTCCTATAGACCCTCTTCTCTTTAGCCTATAGCTCCCTTAACTATTTATAAAGGTACGCCACTTTATTCTAAAGGTTTGTAATTTCTTTGTCTAGTTCCTCTATAGTGGTGTCTTCTATTAGGTCTATAGTAGGTGCTTTAATAGGCTACTAGGTAGGGGTCCTAGTAGGGTTGGTGTTTTTCTTATTAACGGTGGATATTATAAAAGGCAAATACTACTTAAGGTTTTAAGGTAACTTACTAAATAGGATTAATTAAAATATAATAGTGGCTTATTTCTAAGTTATAAAAAAGTCTATTTCTTAGGAAGTAAGTTAGGTTAAAGCTATAGGGTAGTATATAGAGTAGTATTATAAGCTTATAAGTCTATTAAAAGTAGAACTCTTAATAGTAGAATTATTACTTAGATTAATTAATAGAGATCTAGACTATCTTATACTATAGAACTACTTTATCCTTAAGTACCTATCTATCTCTTAATTATTCTCTAGGATTATTTAGCTTATCTAACTACCCTAATAATCCTTTGTAGTTAGATCATCTAAATGATCCAATGAGCCATCACGTGACCCCGCGTCTTAATTGGGTCGCGCTGGGCCTTGCCCACGGGGTCGGCTCAGCCCCGCGGTCACGCAGTAGCGTCCCTTGTACAGCGTTTGTAACATTAATAACCTATAAATAATACCTAGGCTATCTTAGGTAAAGCTATACTAAAATTAAGGTCCTAATATTAATAACAACAGCTGTGAATAATACCTAGGGTCCTAATATTAATAATAATAGCTATAAATAATACCTAAGGTCCTAATATCAATAATAACAGCTATAAATAATACCTAGGGTCCTAATATTAATAATAACGGCTATAAATAATACCTAGGGTATATTAATAATAAATAATATATATAGGTAAAAGGTTTAATAAAAGTAAGATAATTATAACTACTATTAATAATAGTATAAGTCTACTAGTTATTTAAGCCTATATTAGTTTTAGTATTAATTTAAAAAGGATAGTTAGTCTTTTAGCTACTTATATTTTAAAGCCTAAGGCCTTTAGAGACTTATAAGTAACTCTTATTATAATAAAGCTAGTAGTATCTTATAAGGTATAAGTTATTACATTAATAGTTATTAGCTAAGTGGCCTTTAATAATAGTAGTATTATTAGAGTAATTTTCTTCCGTGAGCAGCCGCCTTGGGAAAGTGCGGGTTCCGCCACAAAAAAACGCGGCACTGTGGATCCACCTGTTGATGCCTGGCGCGGTTTTTCTGCCGGCAGAGTCCCAAGAGAGGGAAAGCGCCTGCCGCGAGAAAATAATAAGTTGGTCCGCGATCCTGCGCTGCCAACCAAGCACAAGGATTAGCAAGCACGCCGCAGATTGAGGACAGAGTGAAGTGTAAGGGACTGGGTAAGAGTGGTTGATCAATGCGCAAGTACTCAATAATGTGCAAAACTGTAGATGGCGTTATCCCCGTTCCCTTTTACATCTAGGCTCAGCTGCCTGCTTGAACAGGCTGCTGAGAAAGCCTGGACTACCATGTCTGCCGAAAACCTGTATGGAGCCTCAGCAGAAAGGGTTGGCAGAATCTCAAAATGGTATGGGTTGTTTTGGCAGAAAAACCGGCAGAAAAGGCCGGCAGAATTCCTGTTGGCAGAAAAACCGGCAGAACTCCAAAAAGGGTATAGAGCCAGCTGGCAGAAAACTGGCAGAACTCCAGAAAGAGTATAGCTTCTTCTGGCAGAAAAGTTGGCAGAATTCCAAAACGAGTATGGACCCAGCTGGCAGAAAAGCTGGCAGAATTCCAAAAAGAGCCTGGACCCAGTTGGCAGAAAAGTTGGCAGAATTCCAAAATGAGTACAGACTCTGCTGGCAGAAAATCTGGCAGAATACTAAAAGGAGTGTAGATAGACGACTTGGCAAGACAGCTCATTGGCTGTTATCGACACCCTTTCCTCCTGGTAGCAGATTCTTGTCAATAAGTGCCACGAACTTCCACATCAAGGAATGGCGTTCCATACCCGGACTGGAGCACAATACGATGAGAATAACAGTGTCCAAACCTGTCTCCTTGACACTTTTGGTCCTGCCGCATATAGCATACATCCACTCTGGTTGCATTGCAGCTTCTGGGCCTCCAGTCACGCTTCTGGCAAGTGTCTATTATTCGCAAGTCTACCTTTGATCTTCCACTTTGAGACCCCTTCCATTTCTAAATGCTGCCTATTTTGGACCGCTTCCATTTCTTTGTCGTTTCCGCTTCTGGGTTATTATGCACTTCTTAATCCCCGTCACTACCACCCCCATACCCCGCCACCCCCGCCTTTGAACCCATGACCCGATCGCGTCACTCAGCAAATTCCTAACCAGTTTCTTGTCGCTCATAGCTTTAAGACTTCCCGGATTCCCGATGACACTGGTTGGTTGTTTTCCGTCTTTCTTTTTCGCGCACCGATGCCCTGCATATAAATCCACTTGCCTGCATGTCTACTTTCGGACCTCTGTTCCTGGCTCCTACCTGTTCTGGTTTCTGCCCAGGGCTCCGATCAACTACATCAACTACACGAAGACCTTTGGTGTAATTTACGTGTATGTTAGTCAGCAGCAGCCCGGTTGAGTGTATCAACCTACCTTCTAGATTGATTGATGTACATCAAGTGTATGTGCGTGCACGTGATGGGACTTGCTTGTTGCCCCATCTGTCTACATACCAATTCGCGTCATAATGCCGAGTTCGTCCTCGTGGAGCATGCATTTTACGATGCTTTTTTATTGGGCTATGGAATCATTATTCCCACAAGCTCTCCTCGTCTATTTGCTTCGCTGATCTCTCCAACAGCCACGTTGACGAAGCGTGCCGCGCCACACATGCCTCGTCATCCGCCGCGAATGCGCTTCCCCCAGAGTCAACATTTTCTACCAAGGAAAACAACTCAATGTCGCCTTTATTCCCGACAGCTCCTGCGCGCAGCCAGGAGCGCAATATCTGACAGATGCCAATAATCTGAGCATCGAGAGAAGCCCTTATAGGGGTCACCATACGGCCAGCAGCCGAGAACATCCTCTCACATTCCGCGGACATTGCCTGCACAGTGAGGAAGTCTAGTGCCATGCGGGAAAGACGCGGATATCGGAGTCGTTTCTCATGCCAGTACTCTAGTGGGTCGCGAACCCCTTCGTCCCCGTGCTCAGGCTGTGCCTGCCATGCCTCATACTCGTCTAAGATAGGTCTGATAGCGCGATCCTGCTCAGTCGGTTTTCGGCGCGCTTCAAAGCAGCGATCCTCAAACGCGTTGTGATATTGCTTCCGGCGCTTCGCAACCGGCTCCTGGTTCTCTGTATTTACGACGATGGCAAGGTCTGCGTAGCCCCTTCTCCACACCTCCTGTACCATGTGCTTTGCCGTATTCACCCATTCCGGGTGCTCCGTCCAGTGGTCCGTGAACCAGTCCCACCGGTATGCCGGGTGGAAAGCCAGAGCCGCATAATAGATCGGCGTCTCGTCTAACTTACAATAGTACTTGTCGAGTTTCTCCCATGCCAGGTTGATGCCAACCTTGAAGTGCTCCGGAAAGACTTCCGCTACCGACTTGTAGTGTTCAAGCACTCCGAGTAGATACTCGAAGCCGTGGATCACGTCCCAGATATTACCGTACGATCCGGTATATCCATGCTTTCGCTTTCTTGCGATGCCATCCCCTTCAAGGGTCTTCACTGCGTTTTCGTAGTGGCCTAGAATTATTACAATATGTTCGAGTGCGTCCCAGTCGTGGCTTGTGACGTCGAGCTCCGGCCGGCAGATGCGAGGCATAATCGCTGGTTTCCTCCCCGTCGAACGCTTTGGCTTCTCTTTTTGCTCCCATTCTAACCTTCGCTTGACTCTCAACATTGCAAGATATGGGCGAAGCTTAATAGCACGGCGAATCATGTATAGCTGCGACAGCCATCGCGCATCATTATCAACGACGACAGACAGGGGCTTTCTTGCTCGGGCCTTTGGGTCTAGAGCCTTACTAATGTCGTCTAGTTGAAGAACCCGGAGCATGTACGTCAGCCGATCTGAGCGATGGATCTCCACCACGATATTATGAATCTTGCCCACAGGGCCCCTCTTCTGCCAAAGCTCATATTCGGCCTCGGCCAGCAATGCCCCGCCCGCAAGCTCGGTTTCGAACGCACCTATGTTCTTCCGAATAGCAGTGCTTTAGCAGAAAGGTTGAGGGTGTGTCCGAAGCAACGACCCCGCCTCACCCTCCCATCAAAGCCGAGATCCTTACCAATTTCATCCATAGCTGTGTCATTGTTCTCAGCATTGTCAAGAGTGAAGTAACCCACCTTGTCTCGAATGCCGTACTGGTCAATTACATCGAGAATCTGGGTAGCAATGTTCGCGCCAGAGTGCCTGGACGACAACTCTGGGACGCCAATTGCAATCTTGCAGGGTTTATTGTGCTCGTCTCGGTAGAAGCACGCGATTCCATAAAGAGCCAGGCGATTTCCTGACCGCCATCCGTCGAAGGAGATATGGACGAGCCCAGGGCTTCGCCGGAGGACCTCAACAACCTTATCCTTATGCTCTTTATATGCGGAGAAGACCCTCGATCGAATCGAATCGGCCGTGAGGTTTGCGTCACAGATGCGCACTGACGGGTTCAGATATTCAAATATGGCCCGAAGCTCTTTGTGTTCCACAGTCGCAAAGGCGAGGTTATTACCCACAATCCACTCCATTAGCAGATTCTGAAAATGGGTTCGGTTGAAACCTTTGATGATGTGGTTGGACAAGGCTTGCTCCTTCGGCTTCAGAGGGTCGAGCTTCATCATGTCAGCAATCGACCGAAAGCCTTCCTTGGCGCGACCGCTCTCCATCCTTTTTTGCTTCGCAGATTTGCCCTCACCTGAAGGAGCAGTGATCGCATGCTTTTCGAACAGGTGATTCTTCGCATTTTGCAGACCGCTGGCGTGAAAATGGGCTGGGGTATGATGCTTGCCAGTGCAGATCTTACATACCCATCGGCGCTCTGCGCCTTTCTGTGTGTCATATCCATACTTCCAGGCCCACGAGGGTGTGTCTTTGGATCTCTCAGACCATAACCATCCAGGGAACTGGCTCCAGAGTCTCGCTTCGAAACCATCTCCCGCCGTCGATTCGTGCATCCTAACGCCGGAGAGTCAAGGGCTTCTGCAGTCGAGGGTTCGGGGGTTTGGACAGGTGACTGCCCGGCTTCGCGCGTGGCGTCAACGTCTATGAGGTGGCATTCCATACTAAGCCTGGGCGATATATTCCTTTGCGTTATAGGACCTAGTGGTTGCAACTGCTGCTCTTGTTTTGGTTGTCTTCTTGCCATCGGCCGAGGGCGCGTGTACTATGTAGGTATGGTCTGGCGTCGCGTTGGAATGCGCCATATGACGCGTTAGCCCACACGAAATGGGTACATGCCCTTACACTGCTTCAATCACGCGAATATCTGTATCCTTTCACATGCTCGTAACATACTCGTAACATGAATAGTTTACGGAAGCAGCAACGTGACCATACGCCCCAATCACAAGGTTCCCGAGTTTGCCATCGTTGCTGTTCGCTGCCAGGCTGCCCAGGTCGAAGGATGTTAGAGAATTTGAACAGAGGCGACAACGCTTATCAAGGGCAAAGCCAGCGTATACAATTGACCAAATCTTTCCAATAGGGAAAGCTAGCCAGTAAAACGGAGCGAGATTTCGCTGGCAGGATGGTGTAGGGTAACAGCGGTAGAGTAGTCGTGCATTCTAGCTCTCGAAGTGCTGAGACAGTTGGCCCCACGAGAAATACACCAGATCAACTACATATACATACACCAGGTGGTGTAAATTGATTGATGTATGACTAATCCACAGTCCAGTGTAATGGATTTACGTGTACGTTGATCAACCGGATTGACCAACGTGTATATTTGGTGTAATTGATCGGAGCCCTGTTTCTGCCTGTATGTCTACTTTTGGTCTTCCACTTCTGGCTCCTTTCCACTTTGGGTTCCGCATCCTATCCAAATTTTATTTGTTTCTTATTTCTACATTTAATTTCTCTGCAAGAACAGCGCCTTCTTCGATGTGTCTCATGAGTCCTATCGTGTATAGCGAGCGGGCTAGAAGGTTATCACTTCGGCAACGGGCCTTACGTCTTACCATGTAGCGGCATGGGACAACACTGCGCATGTCAGCCACCATTGTGCAGCCTAAGACTGGCAGACCTCAAAAACAATTGACTCTCAGCCCAGAATTGTAAGCCATGCCCTTCTGAACCAAATCACTGATTCCCTTCTCGGCCTCTACTTGGTGATACTAAGTAGGTCTTGGTGATTGTGGTAAATATGCGCAGTTTCATACGTTTAGTGCCCTGCTAGCCAATCAATCTCCGCCCTGCGTCAGCCTCACAGCCTACCATGACCATGCGCTTACCCCGCCCTGTCTCCTCGTTCGATACCAGTGGCCTCGCCATGTTACAGAAATAAACAGCCGAGGGGATCTTGCTGTGTTACTGTCGCTCCAATGTATTTATCCTATTGCGATTCCCCATCCAGGCCTTGCACGCGGCAACAGCATGGCATCAGCGGCCGACGCTCCTCGCAATCAGGGACCCCGACCATGCCAGCTCGCGAACGACGATTATACTGTCGGTTGGATCTGCGCACTGACAACCGAATATGTCGCCGCACAGGTCTTCCTTGACGAGGAGCATATGCCTCCCACGTTTACGGCTCCCCATGACAACAACGACTATACCTTAGGCCGCATAGGTAAACACAATGTCGCCATTGCTGTGCTACCTGGTGGTGAGTATGGTACCGCATCTGCAGCTGGAGTTGCACGCGACATGCTTCATACGTTTCCCAATATACGGATTGGGCTCATGGTTGGCATCGGCGGCGGTGCGCCAACCTCGAAGCACGATATCCGGCTCGGCGATGTTGTTGTGAGCGAACCCAAAACCAGGCTAGGAGGTGTGTTTCAGTACGACTTTGGCAAGAACATCCAGGACCAGCCATTCCAGAGCACTCGCTTTCTGGCGCCGCCGCCGCCGGTGCTACTGACGGCAGTCAGCGGGCTAAGAGCGGAATACGAGATTGACGGTCACACTATTCGGGAAAATATTGAAGCGTGTCTAGTGGCGAGAAAGAGGCTACGAAAAAACTATAGCCACCCTGATGCAGCGACGGATCGTTTATATCAATCAAGTGTTGTTCATCCGGTGAGCGAAGCATCTTGCGCGAGCTGCGGCAGTGACGCTTCCTCTGTGATTATTCGGCCTGTCCGAGACGAGGATGGTGATGACCCGACTATCCACTACGGCTTAATTGCGTCTGCAAATCAACTGATGAAGGATGCCAAGCTTCGAGACCAGTATGCGAATGAACGAGGTATTCTCTGTTTTGAGATGGAGGCAGGCGGCCTGATGAATCACTTTCCGTGTCTTATCATTCGAGGGATATGCGATTACTCTGACACACATAAAAACAAGGCATGGCAGGGCTACGCGGCAATGGCAGCGGCGGCATATGCCAAAGACCTACTTAAAAGAATTTTACCAAATAAGGTGGAGGCTGAAAAGAAGCTTATTGAGCTAGTTGAGAATGGTATGTCCTATAGGTATACTGGGTTGTAGTGTCTAGGGCGTGAATGCTAACTTGCAGCTCGATCTCCTACGTTACTAGTCGCCGAGGATGTTAGGACAACTTGTGAAGCCGTGAGCCGTATAGAGTCCACAGTTGTCAAAGACAAAGTCAACGAAATACTCAACTGGCTAACGCCAACGCCCATCGACTATGGTTCTCAGTATAGCAGCTTCCTGAAGGTGCGGCAACCAGGAACAGGCCAATGGTTTTTGGACACGGCGCAGTATCAATCATGGGTGAGTAAGCAGAAACAAACTTTGTTCTGTCCAGGCATTCCCGGAGCCGGAAAGACGATACTTGCATCGATCATTATCGAGGACCTGTTTTCTCGCTTCGAAGGTATCAAGGATGTCGGTATTGCATATCTGTACTGTAACTTACAGAGTCAAAAGGACCAGACGGTCGACAATCTTCTCGCTAGTCTGCTGAGGCAGCTGGTTCAAAGTCGGCCATCTCTGTCAAAGGAGGTGAAGTCCCTCTGTGACAAACATAAGGACAAACAGACACGACCATCTGTTGATGAAATCACAAACGCCCTCCAACGCGTGACTAGGTTATACTCAACTGTGTTCATCGTAGTGGATGCGCTTGATGAGTGCGAAGGAGAATACCGGCCAGCATTCCTGTCACATCTGTTCGCCCTCCAAACAACTACTCCAACAAACATCTTGGCGACTTCGCGGCCTATCCAAAAGATAGAAAAGGAATTTGAATGGAGATGTGATATCATAAAGATCAGTGCCAGGGATGAAGATGTGGAGAGGTTCCTGAATAACGCTATGAAGAAGCTGCAGTTACTAGGTGCGGGTCTCCCAGATGAAATCAAGGAAGACCTCAGAAATAAAATCAGAACTACGATTGTCGAAGCAGTCCATGGGATGTAAGTTATTTATATCCAAAAAAAAAAACCTGATGAGGCTGTTAACGATAATGTAGGTTTCTCCTTGCAAGTCTTCACCTAGAGTCCCTTGTCGACAAAACAACAGAGTCTGGTCTGTGTACCGCATTGGAGTCGCTTCCGAAAGGGCAGAATGCGCTCGCCAAAGCATATGGAATAACTATTGCTAGAATCAGAAGCCAACTTCCCGGGTTTCGGTTCCTTGCTGAGAGGGTCCTCACATTGCTGACCTGCGCCGAAAGACCGCTCACAACCTTGGAGCTCCAGGACGCCCTTGCGGTAACGGACGGTGCACCGAGGCTTGATAAAACCAAACGAGAGCATACGAGTATTATTGTATCTGTATGCGCGGGTCTCGTGACTGTCGATGCAGACAGCGGTATTATCCGCTTGGTTCATGAAACAACAAGGGAGTACCTCGCCAGCCATATGCATTGTATTAGACCTCAAGAGGCTCTCACAACTATTGAGAACCCTATGGAATTAAACGAGGAAAAGAATATCATTGCTATGGCTGAGGCTCACAGGACCTTGGCA
Source organism: Lecanicillium saksenae (assembly GCA_027627215.1). Classification (NCBI taxonomy): domain Eukaryota; kingdom Fungi; phylum Ascomycota; class Sordariomycetes; order Hypocreales; family Cordycipitaceae; genus Corniculantispora; species Corniculantispora saksenae. Next base: position 13,534 of record JANAKD010000197.1, on the reverse strand, counting down.
ATCACTTGTGTCACCTACCTCTCGTTCAGTGATTTCGACAGCGGATTTTGTGAGACTGACGCCGCGTTTGAAGAGCGGCTTAAAACAAATCAATTCTATGACTATGCTGCACAAAATTGGGGCAGCCATGCTCGCGGGGCTTCATGTATTCAACAAGTCCATGACTTTTTAAAAAATTCCAACTTGGTCGAGGCGGCTAGCCAAGCCTTGCTAGCCACGCAACTGTGGCCGGGACGTTCAGATTACAGCCAGAGAGTATCGCCGCGAATGACGGGACTGCACTTGGCAGCATATTTTGGGATTGACACGGCGGTTGGGGCCCTGCTCCAGTGTGACGTTGATGCTGACGCAAGGGATGCCACTGGTCGAGCGCCACTTGCCTGGGCTGCCGCAAGAGGGCATGGGCTTGTTGTTGAGCTACTGCTTGGTCGAAGCGCAAGGATAACAGCAGACACGGACAGCATGACTGCCCTGCATTACACCGTGTCCAGGTCAAGCGAAGAGATGGCGCTGTACTTTCTAAAGACCGGCGTTTCGATTGACACTGGCGTGAAGCGACGCAGTTTATTAGAGGCTGGGGCAGACAATGAGGCGCGACGCGCACTGCTCAACAGCAATGATGCTGTGGTGGATTGCAGCACCGGTCGTCACCGTGGACTTACGGCCTTGCACTATGCGTGCTTGATCGGGTCCAAGAAAATGACGGAATTTCTTCTCCAAAATCGAGCCAATCCCAACGCCGCATCGGAGTTTGGGGAGACGCCTCTTCATCTCGCCTTGAAGCGGGACCTGTCTGGTGCGACGCCCTGGTTGGGCTTTTCAGACCGATGGAGTGATTCCACGTACAGTGTGGAATACATCCTTGAGATCCTGCAAGAGGAGGATCCCAAAGGCGAGGATGACACGGAATATCGTAGAACGGCAAGTATCATCGAGGAGTACAGGGCGAGCGTTCTCACCTCGCTTTTAGGCGACGAAAGAACTGACGTCGCGGCGCGGGATGACGATGGTGCGACAGCCCTGCACAGCGTTATGTATGGGAGCAGCACATCGCCTGATATTGTCAAACGCCTCGTTGAAAGAGGCGCGGACATCTCTGCTCGTAACAACCGCGGCCAGACGCCGCTTCACTTGGCTTGCCTCAAGAGCGATGTGCCCGCCGTCGCCACCTTGCTGGACCACGGCGCCGATGTTGGCGCCGTGGACGACATGGGTGTCAATTGTTTTCATTATGCCGCACAGAGTCGACATACAAAGGCCGTTTTACCGCTGCTTACCGCTGCTTCAACAAGCCACGTCGGCGCTCTTCCGCTCGCCATGTCGCGGGATCTCCGTGGGCGTAACGCCTTGCATCACCTCTTCACAGGGAGAAAACACGTGGATGGGCCAGCCGTGCAATCTCTGCTTGACCTCGGAGTCAAGTGCGACGAGCTTGACAAGAATGGAATGTCGCCGCTGGCCTGCTATCTCAGCGTCGTACAGGGTTCCATCAACGCGGACGAGGTGATACAGCTGCTTTTTCAGGGTGGTTCTGACGCCACGTTCAAGACGCGTGCAGATGGGCTGACGTTGGCTCACATGCACGCCAAGTCGGCTATGCAGGTGCGGGTCGAGATTCTTCGCGTCTTGGCCAGATTCGAGGTGGATCTTCAGGTGACAGATAATCAAAGCCGTTCCGTTCTGCACCACTGCGCCATCCGTGGTTCGTTGACAAAGCAGGTCGTATTTTTCCTTCGCGACGAGGTAGGGCTGCTGTTGATGGACAAGGACGTGCACGGCAAGACCGCGGTTGACTATGCGGCTGCAGCGAAACAGCAATGGCGACATCCTGACACGTATGACCGAGGCAGATGGTCGCGAACCGAGGAGATTCTGCTGAGCATGATATAAACAATACGTGATGTGATATTGCAGGTACATATAATGAAAGGTAGAATATGTCTTGGTTAGGAGCTTGGCAAGTGGTTTTAAGGGCACGGAGGCGTAATTGCAACACGGCGCGGATGTTGGGCAAAGCTAGTCGTGCCTTGCTAGCCGCTGGATGTAGGCTCCTCAACATCGCGTCCTGCAACAAGACGGCATTTGGACAAGATCCTTTCCAGACAAGCTGGGGTGTAGGGTAGCGCAGTAGCTACGACAGTCTCCTTGTATGGAGAAGGCCCTTTCCGGCACACTCGGTAGTGCGTCCAATAATGCTCAGGACATGTCAAGTAGGTAGTGCCGGTGGTCACAGATGTTGCGTATAGACAAGCTGCCTTGGGGCGTACTGTGTGGTACTTCTCCAGAACTGGCGTTGTCCACATATAGTACATTTCTGAGGCAACCTGCATTAGCCAAGCGCAGCTGCGCCAAATCGCGAACGCGCGGATTACAGTGACACTCTTCAGCGGTTGTTTGAACGTTGGCGTGCCACAGCAGTATTTGAAGCAATACTTCGGTTTGTTGCGGTACACGCATGGTCAAAATAATTGCGTCGAGGTACATGACGACAGGGCTTACGCTCTAAGGCGGTACCAGGGTCCAACACCTGCACGCCTGGGGTACGCGTCGCGGCATGTACCCAACATCCGCGTTGTGAAGCCTTTGGATGAGTCTGTAGCGTTTTGCGGAGCGTCTCCAGCATGTCACCACCGACGAGGGATTATGTGCAAGGATAACATCTGCCAAATGTGGGCGGTATATGACGCAACAAACCGCACAGAGGGCATTTATAACAACCCACCCCGCTATACCATGTCCGTACTAACAAACCGCTTGAGTACGGGGTATCATTTGGCACATGGCGACGGTTTCAGCTTGTGTGCGATATGTGAAGCAAAGAATGAAAGTGGTATGGCTATTACCGTAGTACTTTGCAGAACAGCCACCATAGTAGAGGTACATGCAGCCAGCACGCACACTGCGAAGCATATGAAATAGTAGATTTGTATGAATATGCAATCAGCGTCTGAGCAAAGTCTACATTAAGCCATCATTCTAGTAATGGAGTTGCAATGGACACATGTGTCCTCATTGCGCCGCTCGAGCGAAGTCACAGGATGATGACAGTGACCAAAGACTACGATGCTAGGAGACTTGTCCTATGGAATCCCGGGGCTATCTACCCGCTTTCTGATACCAGCTTTGGCATCCGACGTGAGCCGACGATCAATGGCTGCTGGTTTCGTACCAGATCGTTTGAGCCACCGGCACTACTGCATGGCTATATACCTGTACAAGATGAGCCTATCTATATCCATAAACTAACACGGCACTAATTACAGGATAGAATGGGCATGGATCTCTTTTCCCGGGCAAGTCTTTCATGTATTTCTATGGCGAGGTCACGTTACTGCGAGCTGACAGATTGAGTTGAAACAAGGGCTTGGGGAAGGGTGGCGATATGAACACTACGTAGCGACTAGGAAGGTATTGGCAAGAATTAGACTCTTTGCTTGAAGTTTCGTTTTCTCAGTGTTGAATGTCGTGGAAAGCATCTTTGGAAATTGTCTCTTAGGTATAGCCCCGTCACGTGTGGCTTCCTTCGCCTTCTTTTTCGCTGCACTAAGGAGACCAACATCGCTTCCTGATGGCAGCATACTCGACAGCTATACGACAACCGACCATAGGCGGAACGCAGTGTCCTATCCCAGCTAAGAACAGACATGACAAGACTCAACAACTCACTGTACAGAATCAAGGCCACATCGTCGATGCAGTGTGAATGTGGCCGCGAACGAGAAACGGTGGCACATTTTCTTTTCCGATGCCCAAGATGGGAGACTCACAGACGAAAAATGTACGAATGTACTGAAACACAGAGAGGAATATTTCATTCTTTCTAGGAAGAAAGGGACCGTCAGATGGACCAGATTGGAAACCGAATATGAAGGCAGTGCGAGCGGCGGTCCGTTTTGCATTGGCCACGAGACGTCTTGAGAACAAGCACAACGCGCATATTGCAACGCTAACCAACCAATAACCTACACTACTCACCCACCACCCACCCATCAACAACTCGTGCCGGAAATAGCAGACATCGCTTCAGCTGCTGCCGAAAATAGGATACTAAACACTTGAGGAAGAGACCTCAGGCAAGCCCGCTCCAGAAACCGCTTTTCACGAGAAACCGCGACGATAAAGGAAACAGCTACAAGGCGCAGAAATTGGATGCCAATGACATATGGGCTTCATGAGTAATAGCATAGCTTCAGACTGGATCCATAGCATAGGCTTATAGTTGCCCTTTTGGAAAATGAATGAATGAATACGTGCATGTGTCATCAATTATTTTGTATTTGTCTATCTGTACCCGGGGGGGGCGGGGCGGTACAACAAAGTCCCCTTCGCAATCCGGTAACGCTCCGACTTGTCGTGCATGCGGGCCCTTACCAGCCGTCCTCTCACCGATTTATCACCGGTCTGGTCTCGGGTCGATACAAGTTGAAGCCATCAGCGGTTCCCAATCCCACTAATCACACGACCGGGGCAAGGAGACACCCGCCCCCTATCTCTATTTCTCAACTCCCACAGCTACCGCCACGAACCCCACAAGGGGAGAGCAACAAGAAGCCACTCCCGCGATCATACACACCGCCGCTGGTACGTGAGTTTCCGTCCAAGTGGGCTCATGCGCTGCCGGAGTTGGTATCGCACTATACCAAAGACTACCCTTCCTCCATTCCGCTTCCTCATAGTCGACGCAACACCATGCCTGGCAAGGGCTCTAATCACCTCTCGTGCCAGCTCCGCTTCCGCGAAAGACAGCACAGCCGTCGTGCCTCCATACGACGAATCCAGGAAAAAGGAATCCGCCCCAGTCTCTCCCTTCACTTTCTGCACCAACTCTTTCTGCCTCTCGTTCGACAGCCACTGTCCCGTAATGGACACATCAATGTGACAATCGTGTTCTTCACGAATAGCCCAGCTCACACAACCCGCTCTTCGCTCTGCTTCCAACAAAGAACCAGGCGCACAGTACCTTATCCGTTTCACAACTCCCGGCATTCTGTCGATCTCTATAACACTCTGTTAGACCCTGCCTGGGTAGCGTAGCGACACCGACGCTTACGGAAGGTGGGAAGTGCAGCGAACACTCCAGGTGTTTTTTCTTTCCAACAAAAAGGTTACAGTTCCAAACCCGTTCGAAAATCCCTCTGGTCCAAAGACCCTTTTTATATGTGCTACCCGTCGCACATTCTGGGCGCCAGTCCATCGCCACCCTCCAGGAGTCCGTATCCACTTCGTGCCGAACTCCCTCTCTGCTGCTCTCACCCAACCAATTAGTTGCTGATTCGAAAATGAGTGCAGCGAGGCTGATTTACCTCAGATCACAGATGCAAAGGGTGGCGATGCCCCAATATAAAGTGAACCACCGGAGGCAGTGTCAGAGAGACGTACACTCTGAACCGACAGTTCTCTGTCGCTCTCTCGCAAGCCGGGGGACACAGAATGACCGAACTTCTGCGACTCAGAAAATGCTGAGCTGCGTGAAGTGCTGTGAGAAAAAAAAACAGAAATACTCGAACATGGCATCCAAAGTGAAAAGAGCGCACAAATTTGCGCGGCCAAAGCCCACCGTAAATACCGAATTACTGAAGAGTCTCTCGAGAACGAACGAATAGAATGGGCGAGCATGCTCCGCAACGCACAATCAGAAACGAAGCAATACAGGCTCAAGGCGGAGGCTCTTTCAAGGCAAGTTTCCGCCGACAAAAAAAAAGCTGGCCAAGGCGTATGGCAATGCGGTGGCCCGTCTTGCCAACGGGATATCAAGAGACACTCATAGCTGGGCATTTGTTAGACTCAAACGCTAACTCGTGAGTTAACTCATGCCTCAGACTCAAAACCGACCTGATTTGAGTCTGAGTTTCCATCAAAAACTCGCGAGTTGACTCGCAGACTCAGACATGGCATAAATTTGCTTTTTATGACTTTCCTGGGGTCTAGGATATCAATCGCGGCGATAGATGAGTGTGGCTCCCCTGTAATTTGTCATGTGACCAAGGTGTCTGAGTTTACTTTGAGTTTGAGTATACTCGCGAGTGAGTCCTGACTTGACCTCAACTCACGCGAATGAGTCCAAAAGGCCCAAACTCGCGAGTTAACTCAAATGCCCAGGTATGAAGACACTCCAGACGACGTCATCGCGAACGCAATCAGCTCGTTCTTGGGCGGCGACTTTTTCTCATGGTGCGCGGACATGAACCTAGTTCTCGATGGCAAGTCAAAGTCATCCATTGAATTTTGCCACCTGGTCAACGGAACGTCTTGAAGCGTCTCCTATCTCTGCCATTCGATGCCGGATACATCCGACAGCCCTGCCTTCGAATCGTTTCGCGTTACTTTGTCGCTTCTCTTCTTAGCCATTCAGGGTCCCCTTTAGTGGTGTCTCTTCGCACATGCCGCTGCGCCGACTTCGCAATCATCAATTTCCCGATGACTGCGAGACGTCCTAAGAAAAACGACCTCGTCAGTCTCATCGGCATACAGATCTACCCTGGCGACACCGAGCGACCAAAGGTGGTTTTGGTACAGCGTCCTGGGCATCTCTGGAGTCTAGTTCCCTTCACTCTCAAGTCTCACGATCGGAGCACAATATTCGAATTTGTTACTATATCAAAAATGTAAATTTAATGACGGTTTAATTGTTACATTTACAGAGTTGTAATGTTCTTCTACCCCCGGAACTCCATGATGAACTGATCTAGCCAACCGTTGGATAACTTAGGCATAAAGCTGCTATGTGGCCAAGACTGGTCCAAAAGGTTTTGGATTCTCACTTCTAGATTGGCGAGAGTAACGTATGTGTATTTTGGGGCGTTCTCTAGGCCTTTCTTTGGTGCGAGGCGAAGTGCCAGTGTCGGGCTTGTCCCGGAGCCCGTGTCTGACATCAAGAGAATGTTCGGGATAAGGCAGCCATTGTAAATAAACTCTCCAGGACGGAGACCAGCGCTCTCCATAATAGCCAAACCCACAAGCTTTAAACTGGGCAAGACGTATTGACTCTGCTTCTCTCCAGTTTTGGTTATTTTCTGCGGACAACGGCGGTGGACCACCACCCTTCGCCAGGGAGGCCTGTGGCCGTATATTCTTAATTTGCGGCTAAATTTTGCATCCATATTGTCGGCGCCTTTGTCGCCGTTGAACGGCTCCAAGGTGATGGTGACGATACCTGGTAGGTGCAAATACATTTTGCCAGCCACTGTAGTGCCTGTGTTATTGGCTGGGGGGAAATCACTTGGGGCGGGCTTGGCGGATATGCTTTACAGGTGTCAAACCACAGCGCTAACAAACATGAGTCGCCGAAAAGCAAGAGCGTCGGAGAGGCGGACAGCTCCGCTGGCTGGGGCAGAAGGCAGGAGTTACACCAAGCCCCAGCCAGCCCAGGGCAACTGGAGAGTGAGGAGATCTGAGAGGCTGAGTGAGAAAGAGATAGAGCTTAAGACGTACTTTTTTGGGCCCAATATTAACCCATGGCAATGGAAAAGGGAGGTGGTACATAGTCATACAAATACGAGGTTGATTGAGGAAAGCTAGCAGTGTGGGTTTGGCTCCAAAACCACGAATTGCGGGTAGGTGCCTCTAGCGCTGTCGCTGGCAGTGGCTCTGCCACAGCTGCCCTGGTCGACCGAAAACAGGGCACGGCGGAGCCTGGGCTGCTCAGTCTCGTGTCTATCCATTTCATACTCGGACACCTAAACTAATCATGGGGGTGCTGACCGCAGTGCCTGATGTCTTAACCTGGGCTGAAGTCCGCGCCTGGCTCGACGCGGCCGAGGCAAAGCAGAAAGAGACTGGCTCGGCGCGGCACATTTCCCGCGCGCAGCTGCTCGCCCTCTCGCAGTTTGCCAGCTTCTCCGACGAGCCCGAGATGCCTCCCGACGTCGACCACGTTAGCAGGCTCATCGGTATGGCATTTCCCCCCTTGCCCACTCGCTTCGTTTGAGGGGGTGGCTTCCGTACCACGTCTTCCCCGAGGCGCGCATTTCTGGCTTTGGGCTAACAACACTGCGCTTTCCCTTAGACTTTGCGCAGAAAAGGAAGCTAGGAGTTCCGACATTTGCGATGGACGATGCAATCGAGGTACCAATCGGCGGCGTCTTTGAGACCCGGTGGCGCTGTAGATGCGTTCTGGGGTGGTGCAGGCAGACGTTTCCGCGGCAACCCAAGGGAAGATTGCCCCCGCTGTTTGAGAATAGGAAGGTGAGTGTCTTGTTTCTACGCAATCTCAACACCTCTCTGCTATTTGCACAAAGCTACAATGTCTAAGACTGTGAGACAGGAAGCAAAGCAGTTTGCGGCATTAGAAGCATACTACTATCTACTGAGCAGTGACACGCCTCACCCGCCTCTGCCACACCACCAGTCATGGGCACCCAAGCTCAGGATGCCGTTGCCAGCACTGTTACCTCGACCATCACAGCGCCAACCACAGTCACAGAAAAGACAGCCTGCCCAGCTTGCTGCTGCACACGAAGGGACGTCAGAGTCATCCGTCGAGAGATACAAGGTTCCCGGAAGTCCGCCGTTTGGCAGGTTGGCCAAGCGCTCCTGCCAGTCACCTACATCTTTTCCTTCTTCCGGAGGAAGCCAGCCCCTCCCACCAAGCCCACGGCGGTATCCGAGCCGCTCAATGCCACCTCCATCTTCTCGCCCTTCCTCGTTCATTGCCTTTGTTGTTGGACCACAATCCTCAGCTTCCAGTGCATGCCCAGACTGATAGCGGGACGTTTACCCTGCCGTATCCTGCGCAGGACGGTTCCCATGGTTGCCGAAACTGCGCGGACTCGTATTAGCATGGACTGAGCCGAAAACATCATTCAGGGACAATGTCGGAACCACTATGGCTAGTGAACCCGCAGCCGGAGTGTCCGCTGCCGCCTGCTGCTACCGTTGTCACTTCCATTTGTAGCCTCTGCTTCTGGTGATGCTGACCCATCCATGCGTGCGTACTCGGATGGATTTGACCTCACAGAACTGGCCAACACCACCTCCCCCGAGGATCGTAAGCCTCAAGCGTACGCCATTGCGGCCCTCGAAAGCGAAGTCCAACAGCTCAGACATCATTTGAGAAGACTACGTTTCATGGTAAACTGCGGTTAAACAGATCTTCATGAGATAACCAATTTGGTGATAATGATCTCACAGATTCTGGAGGCCGCACGGACACAGTGCAAGATAGAGGGCAGGAAACGGTTGGCCAATTTTACGGCCCTCTAAGACCATGACCGGAGTCATTTGTTGCCTAGCGACCGGTTGAAGGCGGCGCATGGTGGAAGCTGTGGTAGCTGTATATTAGCACGTCCAAGAGCAGGAACGATCAGATGCTGTTGGGGATTGATCGCGATACTGAGCCGCGTTACTTGGCCACGGCAGGGTGCTGCTTGCGACTACTCGCTGTCTTTCTTATGCCCCGGCAACGTACGCGGCCACCCAGCAGTCAAGTTATTTGGACAAAGTGGGAGTGGTTGGGAAGTCTGCTGCGGATGTTATACGGAGCATTCCGTTGATAGTCATCGCGCTGTTGGCCAGGGGAGTGGTGGCGGTGTCACCATCTCTGGCTGTACCGGGCCGTGCAGTGTCAGCTCTGGGTGTCTCCGATGGTTACTGTATGGCGATGAGCACTACAACCCACACTTCGCCATTACACCCTCATCGCTATCGCATGTCCAGAAAGAGAGCTCGTCCAACAAAATGTCGTGGTATGGTCAAATGTCGTGGTATGGTCAAACGTCGTGGTGTGGTCAAACGTCGTGGTGTGGTCAAACGTCGTGGTGTGGTCAAACGTCGTGGTGTGGCCGAACGCCGTTGTGTCACGCCAGCAGGGTCGGAATGCAGAACACAGTACATCAAGGCCGACGAGGAGGTGGGAAAACCGAAACGGGGAGCACCAGAACGGAAGGGAGGCAGAAACTGCAAGAAGTCCCAAAGCAGGATGCGACAGTTGATTCATATCCGGCTTACCAAATTGTAAGGATATTTAAGCAGGTAGCGCGTCTCTGAAAATGTTACGTCACGCTCGCAATACCAAACGTCTCGGAGCAACAATGTCAACAAAGAAGCAGATAAAGCAAGAAACCGAGGCAGCATGGAAAAGCGCGCAATCGTTCAATGAGGTCCGGGCAATGAGCCAGGCTTTCATGGAACAAAGCCAAGATGGCCACTTTTGCGTAACCCCATTCCACGCAGGTCCATTGACTGCTGACCAATGCCAGTACGTTGACACCCTGTCACGCTTGCAATCATACGGCATCATTCCTCTACGTGGTGTTAATCCCACGGGAATCTATTGGGAACAGATCGACGGGGAATATGTTCATACGAGAAGACTGTCCGATTTCCTCTTCCTCATCCGTCACGGAATTGGAACGGGGCGTTTCTTAGACTATATCAAAGGCGACAAACGGCTCAACAAGCAGGTGAGAGACTGTGTTTCCGATACGAACGTTTGTATTCTTACAGACACCCCGACATGCATACAACGACGAGCTCCAAGTATGGAGCAACTACCGGTATACAAGCAGCTCTTTACTGTTACGGAGAGTGCCTGTGGGGTAGTAACGTTGGAAGACTGCTGTTTGGAGGGAGTCGGTGCAATTACATCTGCCGGCGTCTACATCTGCCGTGTATTGTTGAACATCGACCGCAACGATTTCTTGACACAGTCAGACACTAGCGTGGCACAGATGATGCAGAAACTTCACTTGCTCCAAACTATAGAGTATTATGCACAAGACACCCTGTCCGAGACGGAAAATGACTATATTCCGCCGCCCAGCAGTCGAAACAGCAAACCGCATGTACTGCAGAGGAATATCTCGGGCGCGCCAGACACGGCTACTTATTATTCTGACGGGGTGAACATAAACTGTCTAAGTAATGAAGTCTGGTACATTATCTATACATTTCTATCTCCTATTGGTCGATGGCAGCTGTCGAAAGCAAGCAGGCATACGAGAGCAATGCATCAACATAGCCCAGCGCAACGGCGTTACGATAGACTATGGGCAACTATTTTCAAAGATGAAATCTGGGTCCAAAAAATCAGGGATCAGAATCTAGATGTCGTGCTACTTACGCGCGACTTCGATCCACTATTGCAATCTATGCCTTCATTTGGAAAAGAAAAGAGACACGACAGCAAACTCGAAGCAGGTCAGAAGCCATATATAGTAATATCGATTACTGAAGCGACCCCCTCTGGGAGACGACGATTATCGTCCGACCTTCTCGACGTTAAGCTATATCTAAGAGGGTTTATTTCGAGTCTCAGATCTAAAAACATCGACATCAAGCGATTGGAGGTAGACTTTTCGGCTTTTACGCTAAACATCATGGATGTGGTACAACCTGACCATCACATATATGTTCCCGACGAGTGCAGAATGGTACAATCGTGGAGGATACAAGCATTATTCTACAGCGCATCAGAAAATATTCATGTTGTTGAGGCTTCTCCGGGCGCCACGCTAGGCATCATCCACGGCAGTGAAAGCCTTGATGCCTATTCTTTCGTACCGAATATTTATGGGAACCGTCGATTCAAGCAATCAGTTCTCGAGGAGGTTCTATGAAAGAGACGCGAGATCCGCCGCTACCCTTGCTGGTCACGTTGCAAGATACATCCGTTGCACATGAGGGTGTCGAAGGCACCTTGTATGTCTATTCCTACCAATATAGGAGAAATCCCCTCCCTGATGTCATTTATTAGCGCAGTAACCAGGTCTATTGCCGTAATTATTTTAGATGCGAAGTTGTGTCTAATATCTAGGGTAGGCTGCAATCTGGCAGCATGTAGCACTTCTTTAGCGCCAGTTCTGGGTTTCTCCACTTGCCCCTCCTACCATCAACGGGCACTAGCAATGTGTACTTGGACCAAAGGGTCGCTGGCGGCTTTGGTAACTGCCACGGTACTTCCGGTGCCGAACAATCTTGCCAGTGAAGGGGTACACAGCAGTTATAGATTTGTATTCATCCCCCACACCGTTGCCCACTGTTCATATAATTCTGCTCAACTTCGACAGAGGACTGAAACAGAGGAAGGAATGAAGCAAGCTACATAAACGTGGGGCGCCAAGCCGACGGCGCAGCGACAGAACAGAGTATCAGAGGTACACAAGCACTACATTGTACCGCTGACATTCGCGGACAGCTAGCCCTCTCAACCCACAGCTTGCAGGTGTGCTGCGGCGCACGGCCAATGAATTAGTCGATACGGACCTACTGGAGAATGAAGTTGCCATTACGTTCCCCACCGTGTAAGTTACCCAAAACATACGGCGATGTCCTGGTAAGGGTGTTCCCCCAGTTGGCAAGCCATCTCTTGGATTTGATTGGATTTATTGACGTCTGACTGGCGCCCTAGACTAGGCTTGAGAGGTGCTATCGAGCTTTCTACAGATGAACACAGTTAGTTGTACCCACTTAGTTGGCCCGGCCCCACAGGGCATGACAAGTCGCGCCCATTCTCACTGGTAGCCCCTGGAATTTTCTCACTGCATCATCCTCCAGCTGTAGCAGTGTCACGCCAAATGGCAACTGCCTGTCAAATCGATACCCGCCAGCGGGATCACGATGATGTTGGCGTTATGCGCCCGCAGTTGCAGCCGCGGGCACGTTGCGCCAGCAACTTCCCTGGTCTTTCTACGGGGACCAACGGAAGCCCTGCTGTCAGTGATTGCTTGCTACCGAAAACAAAGGAAAGCAAAATCGTTTGACGAGTAGCGTCTACTACTCGGGCTAGATACTATATAGAGTGCGCCAGGCTTGTACGCCTACGCTGTGCTACATGCGCTTGTTGACCTTCCAATAGTAGATGTCAGCAATACGCACGTACACCTTGTAGGACCTACCAAGGAATTTCCCTATTGTCGTCTCTGTCGGGGTCAGCTGCACTCGGAGATGGCCAGGGATTTTCCCGCAGTAGAAATGGTGGGTTGGCGACTTTTGGCGCCCGCATGGGCATTCCAATTTCGCCTGTCCTGGCTGATCGTGCTGTCAGAAGATAGCCGAGCAGGCGGCGGGGGAGGCTGAGTTCGGGGAGTTTAAAAAGAACAAGCCATCCCTTCGCTGCCGTAATTCCTTCAGCGTCCGCGAACGAACTATTCCAATTTTCGCCAGTCGGCTGCCTAATCTGGATTTTTCACATTGAAAATAGTGGACACTGAACCTGAACTGGGCTGTACTGCATCGGGTTAGCAACTAATGAAGGTCACTAACTAGGCACAGCTGGGGAGCAGTAACAGCCAGAAGGTGACCATGAAGTGTCTGACCTTATGTTCTGCCTTGTTCTGAGCCAGCGCCAACACCTTGAATGTTCACCACAAGGGTATAAGAAAGGCTAACACCAAACGTCTTGAGCAGCTTCAACAACGCCACGATGCGTCTTGCGTGGCTTTCTTTCTTTATTTCATGCATCTTTGCAATCACGACCGCCGGAGCGACCGCCGCAAGTACAAATGAGCCGCTGTACGGTAACATTCGAGATGTGTGTACAAGCTGCTTTCTTACTACTTCAGCCCAACAGCCTACATACTTCCAATGCATCTGCTCC
>JANAKD010000196.1:16280-29629 GCA_027627215.1 Lecanicillium saksenae | reverse complement strand
GGGCGATGCCCCGACGAGCCGATGACGGAGGCGGCCGTTGCGCCGTTGGGGATTGGAGATTGCAGGGGTGTCGTAATGTGATGTCAATTAAATTAGTTTGAGATTTAATCTGTTTTCGCAAAGGGTAGCCTTGTTTCAGTTTGTGGCGAGTAGTTACATATACCGCGGGCGGACCCGAATGGATTGTAGGTGGATGCACGCCTATAAGCTTCACTTGAGCATTCTGCTTGAACGGGGCGAGGCAGCTGATTTATACCTATTTATTGTACTAGGGTGGCCCTTACGCGATGGAATACTGGTGTACGCCAGAGTCCATTTGTGAAAAAAAGCTTGTGAAGCTTGCCTGCGAAAGCTTGCCTGTTATTACCCGGTCGCAAACTCGTTGTGTAACTGACACAGGGCTACGAGGTCGTGGAGGTGAAGCTGTTAAAAAGATACTTGTACTGCTACTCTATGAATTAACAATGATGCTATGGTTGCCTTGTATGAGCATTGTACGGCTTCCTCTCATGCCATAACAAAGTATGGCCTTTTTTGGGTTGACAATCGGACAAGTGGGCGAGAATTGTAGAGGCTTGCCATTACAGCGGTACAGTGCCAATTGCCTAATTAGTGAAGCGCCAGTCCGCCATGTTTCATTCACGACCAGCCTTGCCCGGCTACGGCGCGAGCTTCATGTGGAGGCGTGCCGCATCCTCAAGTAGAGTATTTCTTTTCCCTTGTGTTTTTTTTTGGAGAATTTTGGCATGTCATCAATGCTGTAGAAGCACCCTTGTGATTAATCTTCTTCTCTTTTCTCGCCTTTCATTTATTGTCCTTTTCCCAAAGCTTAATTCTGGCCAGAAAACATCTTGGGTACGTCTTCCTTCAGTTAGACCTCAGGTTCATAAACAGCCAGTTTTACCATTCAGCCTTAATATCAACTTTAAAGATGAAATATTAGCTAGCGCGTTATTCCGTACCAGAGAGGCAGCATAGGGATCGTCCTCGTAGCTGCTTTCGCGGCCTTGCGTAGTGGCAACTTGCTTGCGTCGCCCCAGCCAAGGCCCCAGCACCAGCCTAGAACAGGCTGACGTCAATGCACATTCCTCTTTGGGCGACGCCATGCAAGCTGCATCGCATCTTTAATTTCTTCATCATTTGGCCATTTGAGCGAATTCTCCTTGACAGCCACAGATAAAATATCGCTACCTCATCAGCAGCTTAAGTTTAATCCAAATACGCTGGAAACCACCTCCGAGTCGATACAATACTACCCAAAACCCCTCAATCGAGACGCATCTGCCGTCAAGCTACCCCACCATGATGCCTTCCATGTCCTTTCGAATTATCCCCGACCAGATTATGCGGCGCATATCTAGAATGAATAGCTCCGCCGATGACGGCGGCGCAGGCGATTCGAGCGCAGAGTCAGATGTTCCACATGCCGGAAAGCACAACGAGGATGGTCACTACGACCCCTCACCCATAGACGTGGTCGTTGTAAGGATTATGCTGGCCAAGGCTACAAAGCTGCCTGTCGATATCGTCGACGGCATTTTTGAGCTCGCAGAATACTGGGTGCGCACGGTCACGGCCGTCGATTACTCAGACAGTCGATTGACGGTCAGCAACGACGGTATCCAGGATCGTTTCCTGGTAGGTTTCGTTTGTTATAATAGAGATAGCGCGCTTGATGCTAATAACTGCAGGTTCGATCGCTACCCATTGGATTCACGAGCGAGCACGGCGGGAACCTCGATTTGAAGGGCGAACCCGCACCTGCGAAACCTCTGAGGAATGAAATTCCGGCCAAGACTCTGGAAAGAATGGCCGACTACCCCCTACCAAAGCTGCAAAGTCCTGTGCGCAAAATTGTCTTCAAAATCACATCCCACGACCAAGGTTGGTCTGGCGAGAATGGTGCTCTTTACGAGAACTCTTGGACCTGGTTCGAAGCAGGTTTAGAGCGACTGGAAAGCTCTGAAGTTGGTAAGACATGACGCGAAACCGAGCTCTAAACTTGCTCCTTACTAACTTGGATAGGTGCGGCCCGAGATCCTCCCCCGACGTCTCTCAATCATGACGCGCTTCGTCCGATTTATCCCCCGATTGGAGAAGTCGAACCAAAGCAGCAAGAACAGGACGAAACCGAGCAACCGGAGAACACGAATCAGCAGGAAGATAAGGGAAGCGAAGAATTTCAGACAAAAGAACCAGAGCTCGAATACAAGTTTCCGCTGTTACACGCACCGAAATGGACAGTGACCAGAAACAAACGTGCGCACCGAGACTGGCAGAACCACACGATCACATGGGCATGCTGGGACGACGTCAATGCTGATTCAGATGCTGGCAAAGCCCTGGAGGAAAAGGGACGCGGCCGTGAAACTGGCGACGGCGAATTTGTGCGCAGTCTGAAGCTCGGTGATGTCGTGACGCTTTGGGCCAAGGCCAGATTTAATGGCTGGATGAACAATGTCAAGTCAGCGAGCATCGACGTATACTGGGCGGCGACTTGAGCGGCGAGCTTTTTCCACCCTTGATCTGAAATAAATAGAATAAAGTAATTGGTATGAAATTAATGAGTAACTACTTAAATTGTGCCCGTTTTCTACATCACAGAGTGACTGCTGCACCACTACTATGCTGCCTGTTTAGCCACTGACCCGCTGTTTGCAGGCCGATACATCTCAGCCGCATGCGCAACCTGGGCATAGCAAAACGCGAGCGACAGAAGCTCAAGATATGAAGCGGACTTTACAAAGTTGCATTTCACGCATATTATTTCCTGCAAATACGACTCACGGTATCCGTAGCCGTGGTTTCTTGGGTTCTGCGTCCTGCGCCCGTGTTCACAGCACCATGTCTCGCCAAATCCAATCCAAAGATGGCATGCCCATCACGCTTCCCGAGGGCCTCACTGAGGTTCAGCTATCATCTTTCAAACCCTTCAATGTAAGAAATACCTAATCTGAGAGCAAAATCCACTAATTCCGCTGCTTTGAGCTTCATCACTCTACCCCAAATGTTGTTCTGCTAGCTAACAGCCCAGACCTGGATGAGCACCTTGTCCCGCACACTCGCGCTGCAGTCCGACGCCGCGCACCCCGCCACGGTGCGCGAGAAGGAGGCCAACACGTACTGGCCGTGGATAGAAAACTATGGTGCGGCAGACTACGTGGAGGCTGTGCGCCTAGGGTCCGGTACGTTATACCTCGTCTTCAAATTCTTCTCCTCTCTCTTCTTCCCCTACCCTCTCCCGCCTTTGTTACATTTGGCCTCCGGCAAGTTTCGATCCCGGCGACGGAATGGGCGGTCTGTAGCGTTTTTTCATGCATGTTGGGCGATTTATGCCATGTTTTGACAAATGCGTTCCTAACTCTGCGCTCTCTCGGTAGATCTCATCGAGCGAAACATTCGCTTATGCTCACCCGCAAGGATAGACGAGCTTGTGAAGATTTTTATTCATGGAACAAGGGTATGTTTCATTCTTTGTTTCCAACGGCCAAGAAGAGGCTTTTTACTGACTCGGCACCAGATGGAAATCGGCTTTTGGGAAATGTTCCCCGCGAAATGAAGTTGAAGAATTTTATTTATCTTGAAATAGAGGGCTTTGAATATATGTAGAGACCAGTAAAATATTGCTGGAGCTTGAAGGAAAGGACTGCTAGTATGATGGATATTATAAAGAGAGGGTCAAAGTGAGTGTGCGAGCTACCTAGCAATTCGGTTCTTGTAAAATCCATGTTTTGCTTTGTGTCGTGTTATGTTTATCATGCATGTTCGTAAATTCCAATGTTTCGCGTGCCCTAATGCGCCGTTCCAATCACCCCCTCGAGCATACTGTTGGTCTGAGTGCCCCAGTCGTCAGTGTTTGTGGTTGTATCCTCCACCCGGCGCGGCTCCTCGCCATCAGGCATCATGAGACGAAACTCTTGCTCAGGTGGGATCGCCGGTACAGGAGGTGGAGTGCCTGACTCGTTGGCTTCGTCTTCCTCGCGCTGCTTCTCCCGCTTCACGCGGCCCGACTGCTGGCGAACCCATGAGTTTACAGTGCGGAAGCGCGGGGGCGAGTCCTCGGACGCCTCCGTGTACACCGTGTCGCGTCGCCCAGAAACGTTGCTTTTTGCGGTTGCGGTGGTGGCCGTGCTGATTCTGTTGCGTTCGTTTTCGCCAAACTTGCGGGTGGGATTCTGGTCGTTACCGGAAGCTGTTGACTTGCGCGCGTTCTTTGACGGTACCACAATGTCGCCATCTCCAAAGCCCGATGAAAGTGATGAGAGGTCGCTGATACGGCGGGCCCCAAAAGTGGAGGGCAACGTCAAGTTGTACTGGGGAGTGATGGACGAAAATGATGGCTTAGGCCCGTGGTTGGTGCCCACACCTACGAGTTGTCTTGCCTGTGAGGCAATATGCGGAGGTGGTCTTGCCGGCGCTTTTTCGGGCATATCTCCTGGCACCTCAAATGGGGAGGTCTGAATAGGCTTGCTGCTCTGTGCAGAGGCTGCGACGAGCGAACCTCCAACTGCCGATGGTCCCATGGCAGATGCTCGAGCTGCCACCTCTGCGATTGGAGAAATGCCCAGCGTCGGCGCCGCCATGGTTGACACACCAACTGACGACACTGTTCCTCCTATACCAGCAGTACTGTTGAATTGAGATACAACCGAGCTCCTTTGCGTGAACGTGGTCTGCACGGTGATAGGCTCAAGTTTTTCCTTGAAGGGGGGTGGTGGTGGGACATCTGATGCGTGCGTGACGGAGATGATTCGTTTCTCCCCAAAAAAATCACCGTACGGGTCATCAATGTTCTCCCAACGGTCTTTGCCCGAGAATCTGTCACGTATATAAGGAATTCTGCTGGCAATGTTGGAGAGGCCACGCTTTGCTTTATCGAATGGTCCTCTAAACAGCGACCGTGAGTTGAATGAGCTGCCAGAACCGTATGTAGGATCCATCTGTTGCTTTCGTCGACGCCAAAAGTAAAATCCTATGGCAAAAAGCGCACAGACTCCCACTGTTGGTATTGTTAGTAAAATTAGTAGCTCATTTTTGATCTGTTGTCCGCACGTACCTAATACGCCCATGGAGATTAAAGCACTCTGTCCACTGGGGCTGAGACCATTGTGAGAGCCATTGCCGTTGCCGTCTTTTCCTTTGGACTCCTTATCGCTGGATGGCTTTCCCGATTGTCCAGCTCCAGGGCCCAAAGTTGGGGAAACGCTGGTGATCATCGTGCTTAGGCCAGGGGCAACAGCAAAGGGTGTTGTGCTGCCATAATAGTCGTCTGTTGTACCGTCCTTCGCACCAGATGTAATAATTGGCAAGCCACTTGAGATAACAGGCGTCAGAAGAAGTCGGGTTCCGCTTTGGCTTGTCACTGTTGCGCCGGGAACAAGGGTGCTGAGCGATAGCTTTTGATCATCGCCAGTAGGTGTAGGAGAAGCATCCGGTGAACCTTTGTCAGACGACAAAGAACTATCGGGCTATAGCATGTTAGCTTCCCATCGATTCATCATTATTGAGCCCATCATATTTACCGAGGTGTTGGATGGCTTTGATGACGGTTGCTCGGCCTTCGGAGGTGGCACATTATCAATGGGCTTGTCAGAAGTCTTCGGCGGGTCAGGGTCCTTTTTGCCTGAAGAGGGTGGTGGTTGTGAAGGCGGATCCTGGCTTTGCTTGGGAGGTGGTGAGGATGGACGTGGAGGAGGAGGAGGTGCCTCCGTCACTTGCGGGGGATCGTTGGTTTGGGCAGGAGGCGGCGGATCTTGGGTTTGCGGAGGGGGGTCCTTCTTTGGAGGCTTCGTCTTGGTCTTTTTGTCGTCGTCAGACGTATCGCTACCAGCAACGGCGGTAGCGAATGCACCACCTGCACCAGCAACAGCAACAGCGGCAGCGTTGGCACCTTTGCCGAAGCCATTGGCAACCGATCCTGCTGCTGCTGCTGCTGCACCTCCCACTCCTCCGCCGTTAGCAAAAGCAGATGCCGCCGCACCGCCAGAGTTAGCAATTCCTTGTGCCGCAGCTCCGATAGCCTCGGCGCCGCCCTTTACCAGCGTCGAAGTTGCGGCTCCGAGTCCCTTGCCGATGTCACCAAGTCTTCGTCCTTGGAGGATGGCCCGAATCTCATGAGCCTCTTGACTGACGTCTCTGTGAGTGAGGGTAGACGGGGCATCTCGAGGTGGTGACTGATATCTCTGTCGGCCTGCGACACTGGCAGCTCGAAAACGAACTCGCTGTCTCTCAGCAATGGAAGCAATGTCGACATCGCTATCGTCTTCTAGGGTCCATTCGGGGAAAGAGTCGGGGGTGGCGGCGGACCTCTGGCCAACAAGTTGTTCGGTATCGGAAGGGGCCATGTTGGTATGTTTGAGCGAAGAACCTTCCTTGGTGTAGGCCGATTATAGACTGGAGAGACCGAGAAGATGCATCACAGATGCTGTGCTCAGTGAGAACCGTAGAATCCGAGTAGCATCAAGCTGTAATATGGCAAGTCAAGAAATAGCACAAGTATTTGAGAAGAAAGAACGAGGGCTAGAGAAGAGAGAAAAGAAGAAGAAGAAGAAGAAGAAGAAGAAGTGAAGCAATGTCGAAGAAAAGAATATAGTATTGGAATGAAAGAATAGTAGACACACGATCGACTAGCAGGACAAGACGGCTTGCATCAAGTCTGTAACAGTCTAGTTCGTCGGGGGGCTTTGGGGAATCTAAAGCTTCAAACCAACCACGGGAGAGAACGAAGCCGAGGGCAAGGGAAGGGATCGGTCTGTTAGTCGGACGAGAACTGCGAGAGATGTAGACTAGGAGGGATACCAGGGGGGCTAGCTACAGATGTCATGCAGGCAGACCCAGCTCATCCGACCATTCGGGTCCATACGAGCCCAAAGCCCAGCGCAATACTACTACGAGAAAAAGCAGGAAATCATGCTCAGTCTGTGTCCCAAGGGCCGGCGGGAGGTGGGCGGGGAGGGGGGCCAACGGCCAGAAGGGGAACGTGGTTATGCCGGCCGCAATTTTGGACAGAGCCCGCTTGTGCCAACGACATGAAGGATGTCAAACCGCCGGACCACTACTTGAGACGGCTGCGTATGAGACTACTGGCCAACCTTGCGCACCCAGAATCGTCATGGCCCCAGGTCGTTTTGTTAGCTGACAGGGTGGCAGGGGTGGGCTGTGTGTCGACGATGATGGTGGTGGGGGAGGGGGAGGGTCCTGCAGTAGTACCCTGGCGTTTTGGTAACACTCGACATGGGCGGGAAAGAAGAGGAAAAAGGCTAAAGAAATTACAAAAGAGCGATGTCAAAGTAAGGCAAGGCAAGGGAAATGACCAGAAATCATCCTAATTTGGAAGCGGTGCCGAAGCGAGGCGGCCTTGGAGTGGGTGTGAACCCGAAAGGGACGGCTGGGCGGACACGCTCGCGCAGTGCTGCTGCTCTCTGGGCTACCTCCCTCTCTCTCCCCCATTCTTTCATCGAACTGCGTGGCACAGCCCTGCAATCAAAGGCATGAGCGCGGGCAACGAAAAAATGCAACAGTAGATTGTGGCTGCGGCAGCTAAGAGAGATTGTGGACACTCGGCGTCGCAGACGCTGGATCTACGGGTTTCAGGCACGCATGCGCGCATGCAACAGTGTCAAAGCGTGGGTGAGAGCGAGGCTAACGAACAGGGGTATGAAGCAAGTTGCCTCCTTATGAGGCGCATTTTGGCTTGCGTCGGCTGATGTCGATGATTCTCTTTGCAGCAATTCTCTACTTTGTTTTTTGCTTGCCTTGTCCTTTTCTACCTGCAACTGTCGTCGTTTTGGGGTGACAGTCCGGTAGGGGGTATGTTGTGTGTAAGTGGCGCTCCCATGTGAAGAACAGACGCCGATAAAAAGGCCAAACAGGATTTGACAGGGTACTTTGTTCCAATATCAAACCAAAGATAATACACTTTCGTTAGGCTCTAAAATAGACTTTTTGGTTGTTTAATTACGTGAGCTGTCGGGTTTGTCGATGCTTTGATTTGAATGTTTGGGCGTTCCCCGTTTTCGGGCCCCAATATTACGCCTGTGCCCTCGCCAGCGTTCGGGTGGTTTGCGCCTTGACAGCGGGATCGGGGCTATGCGGATAACTTTTCGGGCTTATGTTATTTATCCGATAAGGAGATGTCGCTCGGGTGATTCCTTTTTTATTAATATGATAGGACAAGCTCCGATATTTCGCGCGCGTAATTTATCGGGCGCGAGTTAATCAATCTTGAGCCGCACTTGTAAAGGAAGTCGGTCCCCCTGGGTGGATTATTGTCAAGTGCAAACAGAACATGCGATACATGAGATTGGATGCCTCATGTTGTTTTACTACAGACGAAGTAGGTTTACCATTTTGCACTCAGTTTCAGCGCAAATTATTGGAGCTTAATCATCGGATGTAGGCGCGACACCTCATTTCACGTCCAAATGAAGCTCAGTCACTGACCACGCGCGTAGTCTCGTTCAAAATATTATGCTACTCTTGTCCAAAATTGCTCGGCCCAAATTTCTTGTATTACAGTGCGAATTCCTTTATACTCGCGTCCAAGGGCCATAGTTTGGCAATCCAAATGCCCTTCAGCACCCGACTCTCTAGTAGTATTCTGTGTTTCGTGACTGCGGCGGCGTCGTGTAGCTTCAGAAATAGCCGCCTGTGTAGCCCTGAGTTGGAAGGAAAAGTAAACAAGGAGTATATTCTTGGAAATAGTTCCGTTGTAGTTGATTTGCATACACTAG
Organism: Lecanicillium saksenae; assembly: GCA_027627215.1. Classification (NCBI taxonomy): domain Eukaryota; kingdom Fungi; phylum Ascomycota; class Sordariomycetes; order Hypocreales; family Cordycipitaceae; genus Corniculantispora; species Corniculantispora saksenae. Next base: position 20,897 of record JANAKD010000196.1, on the reverse strand, counting down.
GTTATCGCGCATCTACGATTGACATGGCGAACCCTGTTCTGTGCAGCGAGCGATCCAATGATGTCTGCTATGAATTCACAGCCACAGCGTTCCGAAAGACGTCTCGACTTCCTCTTGGAGATTTAGGATGTGAACTTACCCCATTTTTATGGTTCAGATCATGGTAGGCTACCCTTATACTCCAAAGACCACGCTGCTAATATGGCATCTTCTCTTCAGGAATAATGAGCGCATCACCAACGAGGCAAAGGCGCTGGCGCTCGTGGCTCGAAAAACGATAATTCCTATCCCAAAACTGATATACCATGGGTTTCATCATGATGGCCGACGCTATTTAGTTACAGAGCTTGTTGATGGTGCCAGACTTGACAGGGTCGGCAAGACTGGTTGCCTACGACCAGAGGGACAGCCGCACGGGGAGGCAAGGTTATGCATTACATGTCGAGAAGAAGCCTACGCTAAAGCACTTGCTTTTGTTGAAAACGTTATTTTACCTCAACTGTCCAGCTTAAACTCGACAGAGAGGGGCATTGAAGGCTTCGTGATGCCGCCCGCCTGGCTCGCTCCAGACCTGACTGTGCCTTGGAAGGGCAAAAAGGCCTTTCAACCTCTGCCTCTCCCGACGCCGCGCTATATTTTCCAGCACGGCGACTTGGCGGCCCATAACATCATGATTGACAAGACTACGCTGCAGGTCAAGGCCATTATCGACTGGGAGTATGCCGGATTCTACCCGCCGAGGTGGGAAAGGTGGCCTGGCACACTCGACAGGGCAAGCTACCTCCGACGTACGGAAAATATGGCCTCGGCCATTACCGAGTTCCTTGCGGAGGAGTATTTGGAATGCTGCGAGAAATGGCCAGATCAACAAGAACTGCGAGATTTGGTGAACAAGAAGGAGCTTCCAGATCCAGTTTTGCTCAAGTTGGAACTTGGGCGTAGATAGTGTGGATATACAAGCTGTAGCGCGTTAGGCCACGATCGCCAGTCAATGCAGAATTATATGTCTTGGGGAATATTTGTTGTTCAATCACAGGTGTAGAACCATATGTTTTCATGCTCGTGACCTTCATGCCCAGATGTTTGATGCCTCGTTTGCCTACTTACAGTGGCGCCACCAACCACCAATGCATCACTCGGTCGCATGTGGATTCACGGGCCAATGGATGGCTTAAAGTGGCTTCTGTTTGTTTTACATTACAAGAGTCAAACGTTAAAAAGGGTAGAGAGACGCTCCCCGCAATCTCTTGGCCAGTCATCGGAATCTCTGCGGCATTCATTGGCGCAAAGTCGGAGCACCTCGGCAAGTACAGGGCGCGGGAGCTCCCGGGGCCCGTTGGTAGCAGTCATGAGCCGGCACTGCCAGGGAACTGCGCACCGAATGCCAATAGTGCTAGATTGAATGGCAGTCGGAGAATCACGGACCAAGAAAGGGATGTTTGTTTTCTGGGGGGAGTTTTCGGGCACTTTGGGTGGTCATACGATTGACTACAAAGCGCGTTGGATGCGGGCTGAGGCGCGTGGCAGAGTAATGCGGATAGACGAGCCAGTAATACGACGGTCAGCGGGCGGATACAGGCATAGCGTCATTCTCACAAGCTTCCAAGATCGACCTAGAAGGCGACAGCGGATATCGGGTAAGAAGTGCTGAGGAAGGGCATGGCTGAGGAAAAGGTCGGAGCAAGACAGTAGTAGTACACACTGGTGAACAAAGGAGTCATGACAGCCAGGCTAGGGTTCGTCTATACAACGCACATATCTGTCGGTGTGTGCGCTCTTTTTTTTTTTTCATTCTCCTTTTTCTGCCCTTATCTATCATCTCAATCTTTTTCTTGATATTTTTTTTTCTTTCCTCAGGAATCTCCAGTCTTATCTCTGCTGCGTTATTAACTAGCACCCCGTCTTAGTCGATTACAGCGGGCCCGAAGAGCCAACAGGGCCCCCGACTGGAGGCATCGACGGCCTGCAGACCCGCCGTGGAAGGCCATTGGAAGTGAGAAGCCTGAGCACGACTCTGCTTATTGCCTAATTGCTTGTCTTTTTTTGGGGAGGGGCTCTCGCTGAGTAGAGCTTTCAAGCGTTGCTGAGTGAGGTTCAAGGCCAAGACCCAAGGGGCCGCCGTCGCTGGGCTGTCGAGCAGGGTGCACCCGCCCAAAGTCCCCGCCGAACCCGCCTAACGACGTGCTGGGAAGCACCGTGGCAGCGCCGAAAAAGGCCAGCGCAAGGTCGAGATATCGGCGCGCTTCTCGACCGAGGAGGTCAAGGGTGCGGCGCCGGCGCACTAAACGCTACAATCATTTCAATGTTTCATTTTTTTTTTTTTTTGCTGTCCATCTTTCCATCTATTCGTTTGGTATCTGGGGACTAACATGGAGAGGGAGGTTTCGCGGGACAACGGGATCTGTTCGGGTTTCTTACAAAAGATAATCCATGTTTATAAACAGCATGGGAGGGAGTTTTTGGGCGTTTCGCTTTACTGGTTATTTACTGTACAATCGTGATTTGGTAACTTGGCTATATACAGAATAGCAACCGCCGCACGTTCCGCCGCACGTTCCGCCACACGCAAACAAATCAATTCTTCCAAAGTCGCCGACAAGCACAGTCATCGTGGTGCAGCTTTCGGTTATGACTCCAGTGACGATGGCAGCCTAGACGGTCGAGCGACGAGATGGTCGCATGTGGGACAATTATGCGGGGGTGGGACGCACCAACGTTGACGCATTTACTAGGGCTGTCAACCGGGACGGTGGATGACGTTTTGTAATGGTAATTTACTTTTGTACGGTGAATAGCCACCCGGCAGAGCTCGCATCTGCTATTGCTTTTCCTGGTTGGGCAGAGCCTTGTCAAGCCACATAAAATAGGGCGTTTCGGAGTGCTTGCCTTCTCAGCCCCTCCTCGCGATTTCAGCTCTCGACCGGATACCAAATTTTACCTCGACATCAACACCATCTCCTGCTCGCGCCAACACATCCCTCTGCGGCGAACTATTCGGAAACGCCCTTCATCATCAGCACTTGCCTACGGTCATCTTGCTCTGAGCCACAACCCTTACACCGTCAACAACACCACCGCCGCCACCACCACCATGCGCCGCGAATCGACCAGCTCCGACGCCGCCTCCGTCGTGTCTTACGAGACGACGAGCTCCCTCGTCAAGGAGGACGTCGTCGTCGCCGTCCTCGACGCCGCCGCCGACAAGAAGCGCAAGGGCCTCCGGGCCAAGGCGCGGCGCGTGCTCTCCGACATGGGCGCGCCGCCGACCGCCCGCCAGGACGCCAAGGACGGCAGGCGCACGCTCAACTACGCAGACCCCGGCGGCCTGGTCGGCGACGTCCTGGCGAAGCCGCTCCGAATTTAGGCGGGCGGTGACAATCTTCTGAAATTCGTTGTGGGAGTCCGAGGCCGAAAGCCGGCTTCGACACAGATGCAGGTTGAATACGACCTTGCGGGAGCACCGAACTCCGTGAGATTCATCGTGCTGGATTTGTCGTAGGCGATAGCTTTGGGTGATTTAGAAGAGGCGACGAGAATGCACTGTGATTGGACCTGTGCCAGGCTGTATCTTGGCGCAGGGTAGATACGAGAATGAATGTGCTGCGCGATTTGAGCGATATTTTAGCGATATTTGGCTTTCCATTTCATTTTTTTTATGTTATTTTACTTTCATGCTATTTCACTGCAGCATACGCATTCAAATACTCAGTTCCCTCTCATGAAATAGTACATCCAAGAGTGTCTTTACAGTGGCGACCCCATCTTGGACTCTTGCCAAGCAAAACAACGGCCGCATCATAGCTTCCAGCCGCACAATCGCCCGTCGACCCCTCCCCTTCAACGCCTGGGCTTGCTCGCTAGTACTATTATCGTAACACCAGAAATCAGCAGCTTTAATACATTATTAATAATGATGGGTCCATATATCGCAGCACATTGCCATGTCACTTTCCACTTTATATTCTCTGCTTAATATCTTCTATGACTGGACGGTAATTGCCATTTTGGGAACAAGGCCCCCACTCCGCTTCCGTGTCCGATCCCCCGATACTGACATACTTCAACGTCGTCCCGTCTCCTAGATCATTGCCTTTTCGATACGCTGCTGACATATTCTATAATTTTCTTCAATTATATCCAGAATTATACTGGCCATGTCCAAAAAGTGGAACTAGAGCAAGGCAAGATAAAAAGCTACTTACATCCCCAGTTCTGCAATCACCTGCCTCACTTACACTCAAACTATATCCAAACTGCCCTCTGCATATTCCCCTTTTCCTCTTTGTTTCCAAGGCATCCAAGGCACGCACCTCTCACATTTAACCATGTCTTCTCTCCCCGCCACACAGACCTCCATCGCCATCGCCGCCCCCCGTCAACCCCTCATCACCGTCTCCTCGTGTGACGGCAATGTCTCGGAATCAATAGGACTGGATCTTGGGGGTCGACCGTCTGCTTGGTGGTATAGACCCATGGCTTCAATCATGAGATGGCAATGGACGCGATGACTCAGCTTCCGGAGCCCGACCATCAGCCTGATGATACAGACCGAGAGAATCATCGTCCGTTGCGTGCGTTGTGGTAAGGTGGAGGTCATTTTCTTCCGWRYTRMTRYAT
>JANAKD010000196.1:0-16275 GCA_027627215.1 Lecanicillium saksenae | reverse complement strand
TANATTAATAAGTTATAAAGATCTTAGATATTTTTATCTTTAAGTTTAAAAATAAGGGCTTAATATAATATATACCTTTAATCTTAATTATATAAGGAAGTAAATAAAACTAATATAATAAGCTTAAGATAGTTAAGGCCCTATATAACTACTAGCTATTAGTCTACCTCCTTAGAGCCTTAGTATTTTACTTCCTTCTTTATTAAAATCTTATAGAAGAGTTATTCCTAGATTTAAACTATAAGGCTAGCTAATATAAGATCTAGTTAATTAGGGGCTTTAATAATAATTTAATAACTACTTTTTTATATAATTCCTAATATAATTAAGTTATTAAGGCCTTTAGTTATATTAAAATCTACTTAAAGAAGAAAATATATATTAATTAAAGCTTAGAAGTTAAGATTATTAAATTAAAGGGTATTAATAAAAAATAAATATATTATATAGGCTATTAAAACTAAAAGTAGATAATTAGTTATTATTTAAATATCTTATTTTATAAATTTATATATATTATAACTAATTATCTAGTCTAATTAAGGTATTTTAAGGTTTATTAGGTTAATTTTATATCTTTTAATATCTTANTTTTTTTTAATTTAACCTAATCTAGACTAGGAAAAGGGTTATTAAGTTAATAACCTTATAATAACTGGCTTTATTAACCTACTATTATATTTATAAAAGGTTATCTTATAAGACTTTATAACTTTTAAGCCTTAATTTCTTATAAGCCCTATTTAAAATTACCTTATTTTTTAATATCTAAAGTATTAAATATATAATTAATAACTATAATTATCTATTTAAGAGACTAAATAGCCTAATTAGTTTATTATTTTAATATAGACTATATTAATATTAATAAAGTATTCAAAGTTAATTAATATTAAAAATAAGAGTTAAATAATAATAATAAAGGTATATTTTTAAATAGAGATAATAAGCTAGTTAACCTAATTATAAGTCCTTTTATCTAATAGCCTAACTATCTACTTATAAGCTACCCTCTTTATAGCTAGGCTAAGTATAATAACTAACCTCATAGCTATTATAATAGCTATAATAATAGCCTTAGTCCTAACCACAGCTATATTTATAGGCCTAAAAATAAGCCTAAAAATAGGCCTAGAAGCTATAATAGAAGAGGTTATATTAATACCTTAATATTATATATATTATATAATTAAGATAATAAAGGCTTTATAATAAAAATAAACTATTAGCCTTAATAGCTAGTTATCTATCTTAGAATTTAATAGAAAATAGGGTAATAAATAGTAAGTAGGGTACTAAAGTAAACTATAATAGTACTCCTTATACCTTAAGGTTATTAAGAAGATCTAATAGCTAATATAGGTATAGTATACTAATAAGAATATTATAATATAAGTAATTAACTATTACTATTAAAAGGTAGGTTACTTAATAAATTAACTCTATAAGTAGTTATAGGTAAGTTAAAAGGCTTATATAAAGTAGAAAGTAAAATAGTAGCTATTTTATAATATATTTTAACTAAATTAGAATTTTTTAGTAGCCTAATGGCTAAGTTATAATATAGGTGGATATTTGCAACCACTAAGCGTATAGACTGGAAGTGGCGGCGCCAGGCCACTAAGCCGCTGAATTAGCCACTATAAGGGAGATGTGGATATACTATTAATATCACCGCCCTTCCTTTAGCCATAAGTAAAACTGCCCTAAGTCGCCTGTCTCTATACACGCTATATCCTCTCGTGTGATCCGTTATATACGTGGGATATATCCAGCCAGCAGCACCACAGGTAGAATTTTATCAACATATATATATACCCCTTTACCTACTATACTCTCCGCCTAGCTTTTTTAATACCAGTCTAGTGGCAACTTATACTAGTAGTAGTAAGCCTATACCTTAAACCGGATCTTTTACTAGTATATCTTATATACTATCCTAAGTATTACCTTATAGTAATACTTACCTTCTTTATATTAAAACTTTTCTTTCTAAGTCTACCCTGGCTATAATAGTCTCTTATAATTAAGTATATAATATACTAAACACTTATCTACTACCTTATCTAGCCACCGGCATACTATATAGAGCCTTTAGCCCTACTCCTACTAAAACGCCTACTATAGACTGGCCTGCCTATTATCAAGGGTTCCCTCCCTTATTTCCTCCTCTAGATATACTATATAATTATTATATATAATTATACTTAATATACTACTATATATCTTATAAATAACCTTATTTATAAATAACCTAATTACTAACTACTAATATTAACTAGTTTATATAAATATATTTATTTATATCTAGTTACTCTTTTTAATAAAGTTTATTTTAAGTTTTATTTAAATTAGTTATTTATTATAAATAATAACTAAATTTATAATTTTACCTTCTTATCTTACCCCTTATCTTATCTATTAAATAAAGTCTACTAGTTTATATAGCTACTTAATATAAATTATAGTAATAATCCTAGATATATTAATCCCTATGCTAAGCCCTATTATAGTAATAATCTATTAATACCCCCGCCTACTAGCCTATGCCGCCTAAATGGCGGCACGCGCCTTATCTACTATACCGCTATAGTAGAATAGGTAACTAATCTCCTCCACTAATACCTCATACTATACCTTAGACTGGTAGTATATAATGCCTTTCTTACCTTATAGTATTATCTCTATAAATTTATATACTAGTTATACTCTCTTTGCCTTAACTATACCACTCCTCTACTCTACCTTCTTAATGTGATACTAGTAGTTCTTTTTTATTATGTGGTCCTATATAATACTGGCTGTCTCTATAAGTATTTTACGCCGGAACTAGCTCTTGAATACTATAGGCAGTATCGCCGAAAGTAATACCACGGGGCACTTAAACCGGCGCAACCCTATAAGTACAGTAAGTTTAGTATAATATCTTATATTTATAATAATAGTATAGTATTTATTAATAAAAATATATTATAAAAGTCTATTATCTTAAAGCTTATTTATATATATTAAAAATAGTTTATTAGATATTATATTAGTAACGTGCCTGATAAGCGAGCGGCGTAGACAAGCGAGCGGCACACTCCACCTACTTTTTACTACCTTATATTAACTATCTTTAATTTCTTAATAACACTTTATAGAAAATACTTCTAAGGAAGGCAGGATATACCTTACCTTATATACTATTAAAAAAGACCTAAATCTAAGTATTAGAGAAGCGGCTAGAGTCTATAATATCTTATTAATAACTATATAATACTAATATAATAGTTAAATTATATAATATAATTATACCTTAAATTTAAAAAAGCTTATAAATTCTAAGGAGTAGGCTATAGTAAAATATATTCTCTAACTAGATTTATAAGGCCTACCTCTATAATATATAAATATAGAAGATATAGTAAACTACCTACTCTTAGAATATAGTGGTAGATATATTAGTATATATTAGGTGAAAAACCTTATATAATAATTACTAGAGTTTATTATATATTTTAAATAGAGATATAACTATTAAAGAGTTAAATATAAAGATCTAAAGATAATCTATAGCTAGTTTATATTCTTAAAGTCTATAATTAAGAAATATAGGATTATAAAGTCTAATATCTATAACTTTAATAAGACTAGGTTTATAATAGGTCTTATCTTTATAGGAATAATTATTATAAGTTTTAATTAAAGTAGAAAGGTAAAAGTAGTATAGCTTAGTAACTAAAAATAAGTAACTGTGATTTAGGCTATTAATATACTAGGAGGGATAATACTATTATATATTATAATAAAAGACTAAAATTATATTATAACTTAATATAAAGATATATAACTTCCTATAGATTAATATATTAATATAAGCTTAAATAGCTAGATAATAAATAAAATTAATATTAATTAGATAAAATATTTTTACTAATTTATAAAAGATTAAAAAACTAATAAATATTACCTTCTTATCTTAGATAGGCATAAAAGTCACTATTTAACTATATTTAAGCTTTATTACTAAGAGAATAATATTATTATACTTTATATACCTACTTATTCTTCTTATATACTCTAACCTCTTAATATTAGTTATTTTAGTCTACTAAAAAAGGTATATAGGTGGTAAATTAAGGATCTTATTAAGATAGGTATTACCTATATTATTAAGGAGGACTTTTTCCCTATATTTTTTTCCGCTTTTTACTAATTAATAATAAAAGAAAATATTTAAGGCGGTTTTTAAGGAGCTAGAATTATACCTTTTAATCCTAAAAAGGTTATTTCTATATTAAAACTTAAGCTTATAACTCTAAGTCCTTTAAACTCATATCCTTATTCTATAGGCTCTTAGGTCTCTAAGATACTAAGTACCACAGCTAAGGTAGTTATATAAGCTTCTATACTAAAAAAAAGAATAATAGATTACCTAAATAGCTTTTTAACTAAAAGCCTTAATATACTTAAGAGTTTTAAGAAAGGTATAATAGTTATTATATATAAGGTTATTCTTTTATATACTTAAGTCTATAACTTTAAGATTATAAATAAGGTATTAAGTAAGTAATAGTAGGCTAAAAAAACTAGATTATGAGCTTAAAGATCTCTTTTTATATAAAAAGGAAAGGATTTAAAGGAGTAAATAGATATAGATAGTTAAGTAAAGGAAGAAATGCGGGCTTATAGTGGTTATAAGTTAAGGGTTAAAACGCGTGGTCGTTAGTATGGTGTCTGTGGTAAGACCGGATATAATGCGTGTACTTATGTTATAGATGTGGAAACTAGTGAAGAAGAGGATTCCGATTAGAATTAGATATTTTTTTATATTATTATTAAATTATTAATAGTTGAAGGCTATAGGGTCTAGGAAGGTATGCCACTTGCTTATCTGCGCCGCTCACTTATTAGGTATATTATTATTATATTTTAATTAATCTTATTTAATAAGTTATTTTAAAATCTTAAATAATAATTAAGATATTTATTATAAGTAAAAAACTATTAACCCTAAAGTTAAACTCTAATAGCTTATAATAAAGATTATTAAACTTAAGAAATAAAATTAAGTTTTTTTTAAATAATAAAATAATATCTATAATATTATAAAAAATATAAAGACTAGATTATAGTAGCTATTATAAAAAAACCTATTATTATTATTAGTTATTAACCTAAGTTTCTTAAACCTAAATTATATAATAAATATAAAGGTAATATAAAGAACTTCTTTATTTAAGCCTAAGTTTACCTTTAAATTAATAAGAAAACCCTTATAACTACTAAGGACTAGATTTTCTATATTAGAAACCTCTTAACTAGAAAAGTAATAAAATAATAAAAGCCCTTACTATAAGTATATTTTAAGTATAATATTAAAGTTAGTATAGATATTATTTATATCTTTTTAAATTATAAAACCTTTAAAAACTAACTCTTTAATATATTTAAAAACCTTAATAAATATAAAGAAGTTATTTAATAGCTTACCTATCTTAAATAAACTAAGTCTACTATCTACTATATAAGAGAATTTAAATAAATTATAATTAAACTTAATTAAAGATAAAAGGTATTTATTAAAATATTTTATTAAAAACTTAAAAAAGAAGTTAAAAATAATATTTACTAAATTAACTAACTAAAACTACTTAATAGTTTTATTAAAATAATAATTAAAATAAATAATTAACTTTATAAATAATATTAAAAAAAGGTAAATAATTATAAATTTAATTATTATTATAAGGGTTTAGAAAGATTTATTTAATCTACCTAATAATCTTATTATAAAAAGGAAGAATTAAAGAACTAAGAGGAGAGATCCTCTAGATCTCTCCTATAATAACCTTTATAAGCACTAACCATAGTATTAGTTAGATAGGTAACTATTAAATATAAAATCACGACCAGGGTCGCAATCTATTCTATTATAGCGGCGTAATAAGGTCTTTAGGCCAAGTCTCTTTTAGGGTCTAACCTATAATAATATCCCCCCCTCCTATAAGCGACACTCCTAAACATCAAGCGTAGCCACGCTAGCTAAGGCTACTACTAGTTCCTAGGTCGGTTCTTAGTAGCCTATCTACTTAATAAAGTATTTCTTTATATAGCCCTATTTATATTAGATATACTTCTCTCTTATAATAGCCTCTATCTTCTATTCTTCTTCGCCTTTAATAAGCTATAAAAGTAACTAGTTATTAGTTTAAGTTTATAATAATAAAAGATTTATTATAATAAATTATATTAAGGCTATATAGAAAATATTATAAATACTAGGTAGTATATTAAGATAGTAGTTATATAAGTTAATTCTCTTAGTTACTATAAACTTTATATACTTTATATCTAGCTTTTTATATAACCACTTTATATAGATATTTTTTAGATTAAGTTAAACCTTATTATTAACTTTAAAGACTAGTACCTATTAATATACTTAGTTAATTATATCTTCTTAAAATTACTAAATAACTACTATTATTATTTATATTTATTTTATAATTTACTTTAGCTTTAATATAATAATATCTACTTATTAAACTAGGCTCTATAAACTTATTAATAATAGTTCCTCTAATATAAATACTATAAACTTAATATAATAACTATATATTAAGAAGAATAGGCTAACCTTTATTAAGACTATATCTTAATTATTAATAACTAGCTTTATATATAATAATAAATTTATTTAATTATCTTAGTTATAGTTTATAAATATATAGATATATACCTCTATTATCTAATTTATTTATTTAGTTAAACTATTTATTTYTAAATAATAGGYTATATATAGTTATTATATAATTTAAAATAATATATATAGTTATTTTTATAATTATTTAATAAACTAGATACCTTTATTTAAAATAATAGCCTTAAAAATATTATAATATTAATAAAAGGTATAAATAAACTTCTTTATTATAATTTCTATTTAAATATCTTTATAGGGCTTAAAAATAACCTCTTTACTTAATTAATCTATAATAACTATTAAGTTTAAGTAGTTATTACTCTTAGGAAGGTTTATAATAAAGTCAATAGATATTTCTTATTAAATTTAATTAGGGACTAGAAGTGGTTTTAGGAAACCGCTCTTTTTCTTTCTCTATACCTTATTTCCCCTATAACTATTATAATTCTAAATAAATTATTATATATTACCTAATATACCTAGCTAAAAGAACTACTTAAAGAGTAAGCTTATAAGGCTTTCTTATTTAGGATATCTTATTAATAATAAGTTATATATTTCTTAGATAATTCTTATTTATAGTAGCTCCTAGTTTAGTACTTATTATTACCTATAAAATAATAACTCTTTATCTATTAGTAATAAATATTTACTAATAGATAGCTTTAAATTAAATTCTATTAGAAAGGTTTATTATTATTATAATATACTTTAAATAATATTTCTATAACTTATATCTTACTCTTTACCTTATACCTAAAGTATATTATTTTCTACTAATAATTTTAATTCTAGTACTTCTTTAATATTTTATATATAAATATCCTAAGAAGACTCTCTTTACCTTATAATTAATACTAGTTTATAATAAGTAATCTTAATAAAAGCTAATATAATAGGTCCTTAAGGGGTATATATAGTTTCTAGTTTTAATAACTATATTATATAATATTATAGTTAATTATTATTTACTCCTTTTAGTATATCTTACTCTTTATAAAAAAATATATTTACTCTTTTATTTTATTTTCTAGGTATATATAAAATAGTAAAATTATATTTTAATAAAATAAGAGACTACCTTATTTACTATTCTATTAGCTTCCTAGTTATTATAAAGTATTTAAGGTTCTTATAATTAGTTTAAATCTTAAACTCCTTTATATTATATAATTCTCTATCCTATTCTTCTAGATACTTAATAATTATTAATATCTCCTTATTATAGATCTTATAATTATGTTCTATAAGGGTATTTTTCTTTAAATAGAATATATATAGTTATAGTATTTTATTATTATTAAACTATATTAGGGTTTTTGTTATATGTATGAATTGGCTGTTAGTACGCCTTAAGTCACGTGTGTTTTACATGTTAAAATAGGCCTCCTAGCAGGCTGTTACAAACGAAGAAAGGTGACACAGGACAGCCTAGGGCGGCCCGAAGAAGGGACCCAGGCGGCCTTGACGAGGCGCCTACAGGACGCCCGATTAGGATGCACGGTCACGTGACCACGATGGGATCACGGGCGCACCGTGATCTAGTGACCCACGAGGGGATCACGGCCTCAGCGTGAGCTAGTAATCTAAGGCCTATAATAGAGAGATAAACTAGTATAAGTAAAATAAGGACTCCTTAACTAGTCTAAGATAGTTTAGATCTTTATTAATTAATCTAAGTAATAGTTTTATTATTAAGAGTTCTACTCTTAATAGACTTATAAGTGTCATAAGTTAGACCCTAAAAGAGACTCGGCCTAAAGACCTTATTATGCCGCTATAATAGAATGGATCACAACCCTGGTCGTGATCCCATGTTTAATGGTTACCTATCTAACTAACACCGTGGTCAGTGCTCATAAAGGATATTATAGGAGAGATCTAGAGGATCTCTCCTCTTAGTTCTTTAATTCTTCCTCTTTATAATAAGATTATTAGGTAGATTAAATAAATCTTTTTAAACCCTTATATTAAGAAGAATTTATTATAAAATTAAAACTTATATAACCCCCTATATAATATTTCTTATACTTACTTATAAGAAATTAAAAATAATAGAAGAATAGAAAGAATAGTTTAAAAACCCTAATAACCTCTTAAAAAATAAAAATAGAAAGCTAGGATAAAGGCTCTCTTAGAAGAAATACTTAGTTAATATTATAAATAATAATATAAATATCTAAATAACTATAAGTACTATAAATTAACTAAGAAAATAATTATATTAACTAAGAAAGTAATAAAAAAGTAATATAAATATAAATTTAGGTATTATAATCTACTATAGCCACGCCAATTATAACCCCCCAGCCATTGGTAATTAGGCCTAAGCCTATTTAACTAAGAGTAGGAAATAGACCTAAAAAGAAGAAATTAACCCTTCTAGATCTATACCATTTTAATAGAAATAGAAAGGACTTCTAAACCTAGTACCTTAAGATATAAAGTAAACTCTATATTAATAGACCTATAATAGGTGACTTATTTAACTAATTTATATATATCTTTATATATCTAAATAAGATACTATAAGGTATAATTATAATATTCTTTAAAAAAGAGGTAAAGGAAAACTATTATAGTCTTACTTAGTTTATAGACTATTTAGAGACCTATTATAGTAATCTAAATAGCTAATAATAAGTTATAGACTAGTTAAAAGTAATATATTAAAAGGACTATAAGAGTTTTATTATATTCTTACCTAGGTTTAAGAAGGAACTTATAGATAGTAGAAGTATAATTTAAGATAATATTATATAAATTAGTTATTTAAAAAGATTAATTAACTCTATAATATAAGATAAACTAGTTAAATAATTAAACCTACTAATAATTTATTTAGAATATATAAATACTCTTTAGAGCCTAGGATCTAACTTAAAGGAATATTAACTTTATAGTAGTTAGAAGCTACCTTATTAGATAAAAGATAATTATAATAGACCTTAGTACTATATAATTAATATATTAACCTTAGAACCTATAGACTAAGAATAAATAAAAGTAAATACTATAAGTTCTTAGTAGAAGGCTTAATAGGTAATAAATAAAGAACTCTAAGATTAAAGGGATAGAAGGGTATACCTATAATATAGCTATAAAGGCTACTATATTAAATAATATAACTTAATTTTAATAATACTACTAACTTAAGTATTAAAGACCTAAACTAGGTTTACTAAAAAGGGGTTAGAAGAGCTAGAAGATATAGAGAATTCTAAAGATTTAGGAAAAGAGTAGCTCTTAGATAAAAGTATATCTAAAAGCTAATAAAAAAGCTAAATATAATATACTTAGACCCTTATTTATTAGAAAATACCCCCTTTATTATTTAGACCTTAATAGATAATATTATCTTTATATCTATATTAATAAATATAGACTATACCTTATATAAAGTAATAGATAAATACTTTATATATTAATATAAACTTTAATATATTTTAATATCCCCCTAAAAGGTAATAGCTTTTAATAATAACTAAGGTATTATAATCTTAAAGATAATTACTATTTAAATAAATATTAATAATTATATATAATATATAGTCTACTTATATATTATACTTAAGATAGATAATTATAATATAATTATAAGCTTAGGCTAAATAAAGGACTAAGATATTATTATTTATATAATAGAAGAATACTTAGAGATTAGGCCTTAGTAGTTAAGAATAAAGAGTGGTATTAAAGGCTTAATAAGGAGCCTACTAACCTAGATATCTAGGATAGGATTCTATACCTAGTTATAATATTAGAGAAAAGATAGATAGATTAAGATATTCTTGGTGAGCTTAGTAGATATTAATAAAGCCTTATAAGGGAAGATAACTATTAACCTATAGACTAAGCTCCCCCCTTAATACTAGAAGTTCTTAATATTCTTTAATAAATCCTAAGCTAATTAACTCCTTTTACTAAGACTAAGTATAAACTACTAGATTAAATTAAAATAAGAAAATAAAAGAGAAATTAAAGTCCTATAGGGACTCCTATATAATATATCTAGAGAAGAACTTCTAGTACTATAAAAGACTTTAATAAAACTATTAGATAAGAACTTTATCTATATAAGTAATTCCTTAGTAGCTATCTTTATATTATTTATTAAGAAGTTAGGGGGTGGCTTGTGTTTTTATATAGACTATTAAGGGTTAAATTAAATTATATATAAGGACTAATACCCCCTCCTACTAATTTATAAGACACTTTATAGTATTAGTAAGGTAAAATAGTTTATTAAGCTAGATATTATAGCTATATTTTATAAGATATAAGTATATTAAAAGGATATATAAAAAACGGTATTTAAGATAAGATATAGTCTTTTTAAGTAGATAGTCACTTTTTTTAGGCTTATAAATACCCTTAATACCTTCTAGAGATATATTAACTAGGCCCTAAAGGAGTATCTAGATAAGTTTTATTTTACTTATATAGATAATATACTTATTTATACTTATAGAATAAAAGAAGACTATAAAGCCTAAATAAAGAAGGTATTTACTAAACTATAAAAAGTAGGACTATAATTTAATATTAATAAATATAAGTTTAGAGTTATTAAGATAAAATACCTAGGCTTTATTATTAAAGCTAATAAGGGAATATAAATAGACCTAATAAAGGTTAAAGTTATTATTAAGTAGGAAATACTAAGATTAATAAAGGTAATATAGAGCTTTTTTAGATTTATAAACTTCTATTAATAATTTATAAAAGGATACTTAATATTAATTACTCCTTTTATTATACTTATTAAAAAGGACTAAGCTTATTAATAGACTAATAAAGCTAAAACCGCCTTTTATTAATTAAAAGAGCTCTTTATAAAGGCTTTAATCCTATTATAATTTAACCTAAAATATAGGACTATCTTAGAAATAGATACTTCTACTTAAAGTATTAATAGAGTCTTAATATAATTTAATAATAATAGAATATTATAATTATATATATTTTACTTAAAGAAAAATACCTTTATAGAATATAATTATAAGATCTATAATAAAGAGATATTAATAATTATTAAGTATCTAAAAGAATAAGATAGAGAATTATATAATATAAAGGAGTTTAAGATTTAAATTAATTATAAAAACCTTAAATACTTTATAATAGCTAGGAAGTTAATAAAATAATAAATAAAGTAGTCTTTTATCTTATTAAAATATAATTTTACTATCTTATATATATTTAGAAAATAAAATAAAAGAGTAAATATATTTTCTTATAAAAAGTAAAATATACTAAANGAAGTAGATAATAATTAACTATAATATTATATAATATAGTTATTAAAACTAGAAACTATATATACCCCTTAGGGACTTATTATATTAATTTCTATTAAGATTACTTATTATAAACTAATATTAGTTATAAGGTAAAGAGAGTCTTCTTAGGATATTTATATATAAAGTATTAAGGAAGTATTAAAGTTAGAATTATTAGTAGAAAATAATATACTCTAGGTATAAGATAAGGAATAAGATATAAGTTATAAAAATATTATTTAAGTATATAATATAAATTTATCTTATTTATTTTTATAAAATAAAGTTAATTATTCTTTAAAATATTATTAAAGTATTAATTAATTTAAATAATATAATTAAGTATTTATAATATCTTTATATAATTTAAAAGGTAATTTTATATTCTTCTCTTAGTTTAATATATATTAAATTATAAGTACCTTTAAGATCTAATATAATAAACTATTTTATTTTATTAATTTTATTTTATAGATTTATAATAAATAATAATAAATAATAATCTTTAATTATAATATATATATATAGCGAATATCGCAGTATAGCGAATGTCGCAGCCAACCTGCCCACCTACTAAACCTCCCTAAATCACCAATTTCCTTTATACACAAAGATACCTTAGAAAAATAATAAATCACAACTAGTCCTTACTCTCTAAGTAATAGAAAATAATCCTAAACTAAGCACTTAAGCCACAGTATAAATCTACTTTATAGATCCCTAAAAGGTCTAATAATATTATAATAATATATAGTCTAGATATAATATACCTATTAATTTAAGGAAATTAATAGATTTAGAGGAATTAACTATTTCTAAATATATTCTAAATCTAACTACTAAAGGATTTCCTCTTTACTTAATTATTATAAGAGATATAATAAACTAGCTTCTTATAATATATAATATAATATATATAATAAATTATTAACTAAATAATTTTATTTAATAATAACTAAAGCTTAAGATATATTTTATATATAAATATAATTATTAAAAGACTAAATATAAAAATCTAAAACTTATTTAAGATTAATTTATATTTATTTAGAATATAATTATAAAATATAATATCTAAGGGGAGGATATTTATAACTTTAATAAGATTAAATTTATAATAGGGGTTATCTTTATATTTACTATTATAATAAACTCTAATAAGTACTAGAAGGCTAAAATAGTATAGCCTAGTAATAGAGAGTAAATTATTATAATCTAAGGAATTAATTCCTAAGACTAAATAATCCTACTATTTATTATTATTACTAGTAAAAACCACCTTACTTCCTAATATAAAAACAGTGGCTTCCCGCCTAATTAGGTAATTTCTATTACTAAGAATAATTAGATAATAAATAAGAAAGCTATAAATTAAATTTAATATTTTAATTAATATATTAAGATATAAGTTATTAATAAATACCACCTCTTAGTCTTAGATAAGTATAAGAGTTATTACTTTAATAAGTTTAAGTAATATTATAAAGATAATAATATTATTATTTTTTATATACCTATATACTTATTATATATCCTCTAGCTACTTAATATTAGTTATTTTAACCTATTAAAGATTACTTATAATAAAGAAGTTAAGGATTTAATCTAAGCCTATATAACCTATATTATTAAAAAAGATTTCTTTCTAGCCTTTCTTATTACCTTTAAGGCTATAATAATAAAGAAAAATATATAAAGAGGATTTAAGGGTACTAGAATTATTTCTTTTAACCTTAAATCTATTATTTCTAAACTAGATATTAAAATAAATAATATAATACCTCTAACCTCTTAACTAAATATATTATAAGTATATATTTTTAAAATACTAAATAATTTAATTAAACTAGTTTTATAATTTACTTATATTACTAAATATATTATTAATTACTAAAATAACTCTCTAACTTCTATTTTTAAGGCTATATATTAATTATTTAAGGGCTTAACTAAGATTATCTACTAAGTTACTATTATTTTTAGGGAGAATAAGTCCCTCTAGGCTACTAATAAGCTTATTAGTAAATACTAAAGAGTAAAAAAGACTTACCTATAGCTTAGGGGAATACTTAGCTAGTAGGATATATAGGATTTATTAAATAAGAATAATATAAGTAAGTAAATAAAATAGGAAACTTAAGTTAGAGGTGATTAAAAGTTATAAGTCAAACTATATATATAATAGTGTGGTATCTATAAAAAGCTTGGCTATAATATATAAATATATAAAAGTATAATAAATATCTTTATAAAGAGTGACTCTAATTAGTCTTATTTTATTTTATTAAAACTTATAAAGTTATAAAGAGGTTTAGTAAGTAGGTAAGTTAGTATATAATATTTATTATATTATAATATTTACTATATATATATATTAATCTTATTTAATTATTAATAATTAATATAAATTTATAATTTCTTATTTTATTTTTTATAAATAAAATTAAATATCTTATTAAGGATTTTAATAATTAAATATATCTTTTATATATACTTTTTTATAGATATTTCTTAAAAGTAATATCTTCTTTTAGGTTTAAGGAATATACTTTTTAGAATATTAATTTCTTATTAAATTAGAGTTTAATTTTATAGTCTTAATATAAATATTTTAATAGTTTTATTTTTAATTCTCTATTAAATAACTTATTATACTTTAAATATTCCTTAAGAATCTCTATTATACTAGCTTTTAGTTCTTAAGTAATTATATATATTCCTTAAGGCTAATTATAACTTAATAAAGATACCTTCTTTAAGTTACTTTTTTNATTATAATTATATCTTAATATATCTTATTAAAGTTAATTTATTTTTAATTAATTTTAAGATTATTTACTTATAATTAAGATATCCTTAATATAATATTATATTTTAAGATTTTTATAATATTAAAAGATAAATACCGACAACGGCGGATCAAGTGTCCATCTTTTGTTAATTCAGGAAAATAGCGAGAGCCTAGCCAGGCGTGCGGTGCGGTGGGGCGCCGGCCCCACCAGAGGTAGCACCATTGTACCCTCTGATCCTCAGAGTTACTACTAGGCACTTCCAGCAGACAGCATGAAACGCCAGTTCTGGCAGTTACTTTTTCACAGCTACAAGCCACCTCTATGAAATGTTGCTGATACACGCTGATATCTACCGGTACAGCATCGCCTTCGAAAACGTCGTCGCCTTAAAGCCGTCATCCGTCACCAAAGCTGCAAATGCCTACGCCACCTTTAGCCCCTTGATTATTTACCTGAATCAAATCTCAGCTGCGATCCGTATGCATTAGTGGCGAAATGGAATGGCGCACAGATTGGTGGGACTTAGGCACTGCCACCCCTGGCAATCGTGCTACCGTGGCAAAGCCCTACAATCTGCCCCTACCAGTATCTGACAATACAAAATTTCATTTGGTCGCTTATTCCTACGATTAAAATGCCTTCACCAGCAGTACATACAAATTTAAATTAGGCGGCGTAAAGAAAGCGCGGCTTTATTACCTAATAAGGCCACGTGTCCTCTAGTAGCGCCTGCTCAGGTTGGCTCAGGCAGGCGAGCACCGAGAGTAGCACAAGCGTCATCCATATAGCGCGAATATGGATTACTTCAACGATGAATACATTGAACAACTTGAGCCTATTAAGTGACCGTTTTCTGGGAATGACAATCAGAAATATGGCCGAGAGGCGAGCCCATCATCCAGCCCATCCAGCCCATACGTTCCAAACCACACTGCGAGACACGACCGCCAGCCTCCCCGCCCTTCATGGCAGCCAAAGATTGGGAATATTATATTAGTGACTAAAAACAGTGTGTAGATGCCACTGATGCCACAAACGGGATCTTCAGCACATGTGCCGTAGAAACTCATCGTCCAATAAATCCGTCTTGAAGTACATACCGCGTATTAGATCTATGGTTCCTATCTTGACGAGTGAAGGTTAATCCCTAATCTGTGGACAGGAAGGTGGAGACTTGATAGTCCCTAACCCAGCTAGGCATTTATATACATCTCTGCGTTATTCCCACTAATCCATTTGTCCAAAGAGGAAATTGATGACTGCGTATATGGATGATTCAGCCCTAGCTTCAGTTTTCGAAGATGAACACACTCCAGCATCAAGTGAATAGCCACGCAGTTCTTGCCCATGTTTTTCCAGGTATGCGCCAGGTTGTTCATGCTGGTTAGCGTGTCGGGATGATCCGGCCCAAGCTTAGCCTTGCGAGTCTCCATCACCTGCACCTCAAGCTTCTCTGCCTCTTCCCACCGGCCCTGGTTCCTGTATGTTGACGCTAGGTTGGCCATGCTGCTCA
>JANAKD010000195.1:0-29646 GCA_027627215.1 Lecanicillium saksenae | reverse complement strand
GTCAAACGGGTCAAGATTGTCCGACTTGGGCAGGCGTATGGCGGCGCAAAGCCGGTGCCACCCTGCTCCATGGCCCAACCATAGCTTTCGGGCAGTCCAGGCCCGCCATCCTTGGTGATGCCTACATCACGCTTGAACCTCTGGAGCCACTCGGCGTTGTCGGCTGCAGTCTGGTTCCACGGATCGTCACTTCGGCACTGTTAGTGGCTGTTTCTATGATTAGGGAACAAGGTACTTACCCATCGTAGATGATCCATCGGGCTTGGTAACGCAGCTCCTCATCGGTTGGCACATGTCGGTTGGGATTGTTTGGCGACATGGCCGAGATAACCCATCGCTTCAGCTCCTTGGCAAGACGGCGATAGCAGTTTGCGTCATTCAGGAACGACGGAGTGCTGCTTGGTTTGCTAAATTGAATGAACTCAGCGTTCTTTGGGTTGCTCGCCATACTTGGCCGCCTCTTGGTCTGCGCCGCCCATTGAGAGGCGGGAGAGCCTACGGCCGTTGCCTGATCTGACTGCTCCGGCGATGTCTTGGTCGCGCTGCTTGGTGTCTTGCCATCTTGGGCGTGTCGTTCTTTGAAAGCATCCAGCCACTGCACGTTGTCGGCAGTCGTCTGGTTCCACCCGTCGTCGAATTCGTAGATGATGATACGGGCTTGGCGCTGGAGATCCTCATCGGATGGCTCCTTTCCCAAGGCTCTCTGCTCCTTGAGATAATCACCAAGCTCACATTCTAGCCTCGAATAGCTGTGGATTGTTGAGTCAATCGAAGTAAGATCCTTGGAGCGAATGGTGTCGCTCTTGATATCCTCCGTTCGTGGTAAATGCGCGCGGCGTCGGAAAGAAGATAACCAAGAGGTCGATCGCTTGATGAGGCGCAGCAGCCAGTTGGCAACAGCTTCCGAAGGATGAGTGCACATTTCTTCCACTCGCCCGACAATGCGACAGGCCTCTTCCTGCAACTCGTGGTCCAGAGCGATCAGGCCCAACAGCCTCCTGGCCTTGACAAACTGATGAAGCTGAATCTCCATGGGGCATTCCTCGAACAGGTTGTCCTTGCCGTTAATCTTGAGACTCTGCAACTCAGCAGCCCTGCGAAGCGGACCAAACTTGGCCTTGCGGGAGATTTCCTCGTCATTCATGACGATGTCACGAAGCCACGAAACTTGGGTGGCGATGCCTTGGATGGAGAGCAATTCGGAGGCGAAAATGATACGGCATCCTTCCAGGCAGAGGTCTTCGTCGGTCGGGGGTTTTCCGTGCTGTTCCCAGTATGATGAACCAAAGTTGGCTAATTCCAGCTTGATCAGCTCGTACGCATTACGCGGAGAGGCAGGCGGAGACTGGAGGGCAACATAGGGCATAGGCGAGGTTCGCTCATGATGAATAAGATCTATTACCAAATGTCAGATGTCGCAATCTTGTCTATGGGATATTTGAGCGGTCGCATACAAGGTGGAATGGAGTTTTCGACCATGTCGAGAACGGGCACTTCGAAACCCCAGTCACCCTTCCAATCAGCCATGGAATAACCAGTCTTGAAATGCTCTGCAAGATGATCTACACGAATAGTCCAGGAGTCCATTATGATACCGCAGAACCCACAACGTGAGCGAATCTCCGGCGTCGCAATCTTCCACGGCTTCATCGCCCAGTCCAAAAACTTGACATTGTGAACCAAGCGCAGGTGCTGGTTAAGGTGGTCCTTGCGATAAAATGTTCGCTCTTCAATGGCTCGTTCCTGGCAAGCGGAGTGATTGTGCGAGTCAATGTGCGCATCATCGGGGTTGGCGATGCCGCAGAAGACGCAAGACATGTGTCCCGTTTCGGGGTTCATGGCTCGGGGTCCATTGGGTGCGCAGACCCACCGCTCGAGAGACAAGTGCAACGATTTCTCGTGTCTTTGCCAGTCGTGCTTTGTTCTGAACGTTTCGGTACAGAAGGTACATTGGAAGGTTTTCAAGGGCGCGGAAAGATTGGTGTTGCCCTCAGGCTTGGCGGTGGCCCTGCGGCGGCGGCGGCGGCGGCCACGGCTGTTGAAAGGAGCGGAGCCAAATGAGCCCCAAGAGTGACGAGAGCCATGAGAATATGCAGATCCAAATGATCCATTGCTAGATTGCGAGGTTCCCACACTGGAGGCTGAGGACTCCTTGCAAAGAGATCTGTTGGAGCCGTCATCTGTATAGTTGAAGCTGTATGGTGAGTTGAGCCCTGAGGAGAGGGCCGAGGACGAAGCAGTAACGGCCCTAGCAATGGCGCTGACCGAGGCTGGTTCGTGTTCAGGAGGAGAGACCTGCCAACGCTGCAGGGGGTTCATGGCTTCCAGAGCAGGTGTCCCGCGGCGCTTGGGAATGTCCATTGAGCCGGGTGTGGACCAGTTTCTGATGTTGGGCGAGACAGACCGAGGAGGCTGGACTTTGCCTCTGCGTCGAGCATTGGCGAGCCAGTTTGTGATTTGCGTCTTGTTCAAGCCAGTTTGTCTCTGCAACATCTCTTTTTCTTCCTCGCTGGGGTAAGGATGTCTAGTGTGGGTAGAAAGCCAGTTCTTCAGGATGCGGACAGATTCGCGAGAGAATCGGGCACCAATCTTGGGCGGCGCGACGGGCACCGGCGCAATTATTCCATTGCTCTCGACAGAGGTGGAAGTCGAGACGACGGGGACATTGGGTTGGCCAAAATTTGACTGGATGGCGTTGGGATGCTGGCCCATGACTGGCCACGGGTTTGGTGGGAAAGCAGCAGACGGCGCGATGGCCGCGCTTCCATCGACCGCGACCCCAGCGAAGCTGCATTCAACACGAAGTGCAACGCAGCTGGTGCAGTATCCCTTGTAGCTACCTTCGCGAATTTTCTTGCAAGAGAAGCCGCCGGAGGCACAATGAGCACAGGCAGATTGGGGAGTCTCGTACCAAGCCTCGGTGACGGGCTCCGGCATGGCACCAGGGATGGCAAAGAGATCCAGATTGGCGTCGCCAGAGTAGTGCTGGAGAGCAGAGAAGCTGAAATCGTCCTCATTGACGTTTTCGAGGGCCAGGTCGAAGTTGTCGCCGTCAAACTGGAAATCGGCGCCGTCGCCAATGGCAGCGGCAGCCTCGTCCCAGTGGACAAACTCTTCCATGGCGCCGGACATTATGGACGACGTGCAGGCAGACTGCCGATTGGTTTATGGGGAGGGGCTCACCAAGGGCGTGAGCAAGGTCAAGGCGGGAACGAGTGTCGCATTTGCGAAAAGCGATCCCGGAATGGAATCCAAGGGCGTGCCTCTTGTCAAGAGTGTGTAAGATGGTTGGGTCTGTACAAACGACAGGCAGGTAGGGCGTACAGGACGGTGAAGCCCTGTTGAGATGGGGAGGGACGAGTGTTTAGTCCGGCAAAGTATAATATATTAATGAAGGAGCCTTGAAATTCTCCGTCTTTGAAAAGAGAAGAATTTGCAAGATCAGGCAGATTATGTTGATGTGAGTATGAAAGAGTCGCTGGACAGCGAAGACGGAGGATGTCTGCGAGTTTTGTTCAGCAGGCAGCATTTCTGGGGCAGCAGCGAGGTGCACCTGCAGCTACCGGGTTTGGCGGGGTGAGCACCGTGGAAGGCTGTGGATGCAGGGCAGAACGCGCCATCCACAGCAGCCAACTCGCCGTAAAGACAGCAGGGCAGCGCTAAACAGTGCTAAACGGTCCCCCCTCTGGCTCGCTGCGCTGGCTTTTTTTCTCAAGAGTCAGTCACGCAGGCAGCGGGGCTTGTCCGATCCGGAGACGGGCGGTTTTGGGCGGGCTGCAAGCCTGCAACCCATTCGGCAGGGATTGTCTCAAGTTGGAGCGAGTCCATCGACTCCAGCGAGTCCCAAGGAGGCTGCACCGCCGCGCCAAATGTACAAGTGTGGAGCCGACTTGTCAATTGTGCGCCCTTGTTTTGACATGCTGGGCGGACAGACCTGGCCACGACTGGGCTGACCAGCGAGGCCAACTACGTAACGTTCTCTCACAGCAGTCTCTCATCAGTCTGCTCTTCTTGACCTGCCACTCGGCCGCCTCCAAGAGGCCGAGCCAAATAGCCATTGGTAGGCACCGACCAATTTGGAAATAACGGTCAGCCCGTGCCGAACACCTTGCACAGGCTTGAGGGTTGATGCCGTGACACACACTGCGTCGCATTGCCCACGCGACGGGTCACCTCATAAACAGCCATGCATACCGACACTCTCAGTCATGTTGCATGACAACTCAAAGCCTGTTCAATCCCCAATTGCCGATGCTCCTTGATTCAATGCTCAATGATTACCCGTGATAAACGACACCTTCGTTCTACTCTGTTCGGCACCCGACCCTCGCATCACTAGCCAGACATGGATTCATGACGGGGCGCCACATTGCACTAAAATACACTCTATATCTTTATCAGTTCTATACTTGCCGTATAGAATACGTGAACATACGCCATTTCGGCTGTTCCATCTCTCTGCCCTGTAGCCAATTCATAGTAATGAGTCTGGTGCTCTCTTTAATTACTGCAATTACACGAATCAAGACCAGCGACCCTATCCCTCCACCCGTATTCCTGTAAGCTTTTAGCCTCCTCCAACTGATTCAATTCCTCGAATGCTCCATCACATTCTCGCATCTTCCTCTTTTCGGTCTCCCGTTGGTCCAGGCGCCGCCTCTCCACCACGGCTGCCAACGTGGACTTTCCGCGGATCTCTTTGTCCAACACACACACTCACATGCAAACCCTCTCCCTCAAACCCAACCACCAAATGCCTGATAGCGTAGTCGCGGATATTTTGCACTGAGACGCGCCGACGCAGGCCGAGATTGATATGCTCAGATGACTCCTACTGGCGCGAAATCTAGGGCCCCCCCTCTTCTTTTTCTTTCGGATCTGCAATGCACGACCCCAGGATGGTTTTTCGACTGACACCTTGCTTAATGTTGAACTGAAAAATACATGATGCCTTTGTTGCGGTGATCGCTTGGCATGCGCCGAAGCCGGCCTCGCCAAAATTATACTTTCTTCATTTCCAAGTCTACTTGCCAAAGACGCTGGAGCTCCGCAACCAGTCGCAATTTAAATCAATAAGACTCACTGTTCACTTTCAATCGTACAATAAATTTATTCAGAATTTTTATTTTTAAACCTTGTACCACCACCAACGTTTNCTCCCCAGGGCTGAAGGTGGCTTTTTGGGCAGACCATCTCCCTCACATTAATAATGCACCTCTGTCCCCGTGCCCATTCAGCCATGGGGGGCGGCCAGCGTGAACGCCTTGCAGACCTGGCGGCAGGCTCTGGAACCTTCCTGGTCGCGGAGCGGCTGAAACTAGCTGGTGGCTGCAGCAATCGGCCTTAATTTTTTTGGCCGTAGCCTCTTGCTTACTCGTACTTGCGTAGTCGCCGAGCAGGCGGCACTCCAGAGGCTCCACAAGTCCGGACCATCGCACCGCAACCTCATCTCACCTCCGGCGCACTCACGGTAGCTATACATTATGAGTCATGATGCAGACCTGCCCATATCAAATCCCTACAACAATCACCAATTCAGAAATGCATGTTCACTTATTCGCCAATGCGTTCGAGGCCGGCAAAGCGATATAAAATATAAAATGCCTTGTATTAACATGTTGCCTCCCATGACCTGAGAGTAAAACTGGTGTGGACCTTTTCTATCTAGTGTAAAAGCAAATAGTACCAACCGTCCTTGCTTATTTTTCCATTTTCTGCGCCAGATTCGTCTTTTGCTCAACAACTCCCCCGAGAAATATTGTAAACAAGGATTAAAAAGACAAAACAAAAACCAGGCGCCGTCAACCCATTCATCATGTTGCTATGCGTCCACTCCTTACCCCCAGCTCCGTGTTATAAAACAGCAAATCATCAATCGTTCCACATTGATCCAATTCCCACATTCATAAAGCAGCTTGGGTGCTGCCTCTCAACCTGTCCTAAGTTTGTACAGCTCTCGCTCTTTCGCAGCGAGCATCTCGCGGATTCTCTCCGTTTCTCTCTCGAGCAGCTGTGTTCGTTCAGCTTTGTCATTATCGTGTGTGTGGCTAGTCGGTGTGCCATCACGGGAAGAATAGGCGCTGGGACGATTCACTGGTGTGAATTCTCCACCCGCGGGGGACCTCAGAGGAGGAAGTGAGTACTCGGACCTGCCATCTCTTCCCTCGTGCAAGCTTGATGCCGGGTTAAGGATATCTCGAATCGAAGAAACACGTTTTGCGCTGTCGTAGGTACCCTCGGGACCAGTAACAGAAGCAGAGTCTGTCGCAGAAAAAGATCGCTTCCTACTAGGCGAGATGAAAGAGGACGGCGAAAGAGAGGACTGCCTTTCAGAGCCTGCCGTCATCGAATTGAGGGGCGGTAACCGGTTCTCATCATTCAGAGAAGGTTGTGCATTTCGAGATGATGCTGGGGACTGCCGATATGCCGCTAGATCCGATGCTGGTGGCAATGGTGTTGGAAGAGGTGACGGCTGCTTCACCTGCGTTCTTGGCGAGTCCAAATCCATAGGCACAGGTTGCTCGGGTTTTCGTCGTATACCGAGATTGATAGACCCGTCATCATTCATGGTGCCTCGCTCGGGTGTTGTCTCTGCGCTCCGCGATTCCATTACCACATCGCCATCCTCGCCTTCCTCCTCTTGGTTTGCTGGGATAACTCTCTTGCGTCGCTTGATAGTGGCCTTTTTCATCGTCACGGGTCGGTGGACACCATGAAGCCTGTAGTATAGACCTGCAAAAAGTCGCACGTCAGCATAGCGTTCCATTTTGAAGAAATTCATATTTGCACATACCGCATGCATTGCAAATGACATGACCGTTTCCATCTCGCCTCCATAGAGGTGTAATCGTAGTGCCACAATTTTGGCAGGCAATGATCACAGACGACTGTTGGTTCTGCGCCTGAAGGGCGTTTACGTCGATAGGAACTGGGGCATCCTTTGCTGCTTCATCTCCGCCTCCTCCACAGCCTCCTTGTCTCTGTAGCATGCTGAGTTTTGAAACGCGATTGTTGTACGCAGGGCAACCGTTGCAGCCCTCAGCACCGCCTGTTCCGTTACAACGTCCTCCCCCGGGGCATGTCCCTGATGGCGTTTTTTCCGCAGCAACATAGGTGGCACCGGCAACTTTTGGTGTAGAATCTTGGCCAGAACTCCCAGCCTTTGGTGGCGTTGCTCGAGGCGGTTCTGCGGAAACTACCTTGGGAGGCTTCTTTAGGTTCGTTGGTCGGGCCGAGTTTCTGGCTCTCAAATAGAGGCCGCAAGCGTTACATATCGTAGCACCTTGAGGAGATCTTCTCCATAAGGGTGTTTCTGTCGTGCCACAGTTGCTAACCATGGTTGTCAGCTTTGATATCGTCATCTGCGTTGATCAAGAGTTGAGCTTACCTGCAGACCTGGCCGTGGCCAGACGAGGAACCAGACAGTTGCTTCTTCCTGGAGCCAGCTCCTTTGTTGGAGGATTCGGTGGTGCTAGTTGCGCTTGGACTTCTGCTGCCGTTCTTCAAAGGATGCCTTTGGTTCTCGCCCTCTGGTGATGGTCGCGAAGAGGATGTGGCGGTGGATCCATCGTGACCCCTGGAAATAGGCCGTGACGGTAGAGCTGTTCGTGGTTGCGACGCAGTTGTCGCTGGTTGCGATGCTTCAGCCATGGTCAAATCGGACTAGTCGACGAAACACGATGGCAACGTTGATAGTGGGCGCGATAGCGACAGTTGGAGTAGTATCATAAACGGGGTGCGCGACGCATCAGATTCTGCGAGGGTGCCAAAACGCAGCCACACGAAGTCCGACTGGCTGCGACTATTCGATTTGCAAAGAACACTGCTCGGGTTTAGGCAGGTGGCGGACGCTGAGGGTTGGGAAAATCAAACAACGAGAGCGGGTTGGCGATGTCAACGTGTCCACCCAGACAAGATGTGGCAGAGGCGAAAATAGGCAGGGTAGATGGCGTGACAAGGCGTGAGGTCGCGATAAGCAGGCGACGGCAGCGTGCCAGGGCGTGTTGCTGGCCGTGTCAAGGTGATTGTTGTGGTTGGGAGAGTGCAAATGCCTTCCGAGGGGGCCGCGATGAAAACAGTTTTGCCTGGGTCGGCAGTGCTAGACTCTGGGACAGGCCCAGGCGAGTGGCCAAATTTAGTCGTGACGAATACGCCCGCCAAAAAGTATAGCGAGTCGAGCTTAGTCCGGGCCGGTGGCGGTCAACGCAACCTGGAGAGCACCAACGTCGGGGCGAGCTGTTTTGCTCCTCGTACAAGCTTCTGCGTCGTTTCTCGCAGCACTTGCTGCTCTGGTTGGCCCGAGATGACGGGTTTTATGCAGCCTCAAATGCTATTCGGTACTTGGTGCTTCTCGTGGACAGGATGTGGGATGGATCCGACAACCGATTATCTGGAGCGTCACCACCAAGATGCAGTGCTCGTAGGCTGCTCAGTGGGGTTTTCAGGCCTATGCTGACACTGACGGCTGCTGAAAAGCCTGTAAATTCGGCCTTGATTACATTTGCCTCACTCTCATTGGCTGCTTCGCACACTCGCGCCACAAGGAGCCACAGGGGCTTTTTCTTAGCTCACGGCTGCACCGCGCTAAGCCTCTTTCGTTTCTCGGACGAGTCTTTATCAGTTGATCTCTGATCCGAACTTGCTGACGTAATAATGCAGCTTTTTGAAGTTCTGGTTTCTTGGTGGGGTGCTCCGTGCAGCTCTCGGCGTAACCACGTTGGTTCGTGTCGCAACGCGTCGTCGAGGTAGCTTGTCCAGCTTGCACCATCCAATCGCCGGCCTAATTGCTCCGCCCAGCGCACGCATCATGGCCTCTGATGCAGAGACTCCCAAGCAGGAGGTTGCATCCGCGGCCTCTCTGTCCTCTATTCCGCAAAAGCGCGCGATTGACGAGATCCACAGCCCTGCTCGGCCTTCACCCTTGAATCCCGATGTCAAATTCGCAGATCCGCCGTCACAGGTAGAAGACGACGGGCAAGCATCCCGTTCTAAACCTAGCAGAGTGAAGAAAGAGTCGCTGAAGAAGCGCGAATCCAAAGGCGATAGCATTCCTCCCACACCGGATCCCAAGGCTGCCGAGAAGGACATCGAGCAGAGCGAGTCCAGCCCATTGCGTTACAAGCTCGCACCACCAAAGCCTTCCGACTTTGATGCGCCCAGAGGACCCGTTTTGACGCCTCACCATGAGGCCATCATGTCCGACGGCGATGCTGTTGAGTTCTTCGAGACGTCCGATCAGTGCGCGCCCCCCAATATTCGCCTTTGGTGCTCTCAACTAACGGTGCTTGCAGTGTTGCCAACAAGAAAAATTTCCGATATACACAATGTATCGCAGATCCACGATTCCCTTCCATGTTTTATTATCGCCAGACCGAGTCGGAGCCGTTTGGTCCCCGATTTACAGGCGAGGACGCCGCGTCCCACGTATTCGTTGACAAGACCGCTCGCATAGTCACCACTGATAGAGGATTCCGCATGGCACGCGCCAATGTTGCCGTACGAGAAGGTCGGTGGTATTGGGAATGCAAAATTACACAAGGAGTGCGACCCCCGCCGCCAGGAGAGACGAAACCCGAGGGTGGCAAGCATGTTCGCATGGGATGGGCCAGACGAGAGGCTTCCTTGGATGCGCCAGTTGGTTTCGACGCCTACAGCTACGGCATTCGCGACGTGGCAGGAGAAAAGGTACACATGTCCCGCCCAAAGGAGTTTTTTCCGGCCGGTGAGGGTATTCGCGAGGGTGATGTGATCGGATTGGAAATTCAACTACCCTCAGAACGCCTCCACCGCAAAATTATGGAAGGCCAATACCATCCTGCCGTCGACGCTGCCGATGAGACTCCGCCGCCGACCGCCGAAGCTCCAAACATTGTCCGCGACCGTGTACCGATCCGCTTCAAGGCGCACACATACTTCGAAAAGATCGAATACCACACAACGCGTGAGCTGGAGGATCTTATGAACCCATCTCCATCCACTGCTGCCAGTACCAACGCCCATCCACCCCATCCTACACACTCTACACCTGCCTTACGAACACTTCCGAACTCATACATCAAAGTATACAAGAATGGTGTACTGATGGGAACCCCATTTGAGAATCTGTTGGGTTTCTTACCTCCAGCTTCACGCCCCATGCCGCAGGTTGGTGCACGTGAAGGTCTAGATGACGGAATGCTTGGATACTACCCAGCCATCAGTGTCTTCCGTGGTGGTGCCGCGGAAGTCAATTTTGGTCCCAACTTTTGGTACCCGCCTCCTGACTTCAATGCGACCGACCCATCAGAGCAGAGCAAGAAGCTCCGGGCCGTCTCCGAGAGATATACTGAGCAGCTAGCGGAAGATGTCGTGTACGATATAATTGACGAGGTCGATTTCTGGATGCAAGACGGCGGCGGTGACTCGAGCGCGGGAGGAGCAAACGCCAAGGTGGAAGCAGTGAATCTGGCACCGGGTCGTGAAGAAATTAAAGAGCTGGTTGAGGACGACTGAAAAGTTTGTATAATAGTATAATTCATCTACAGTCACGTCGCTACGAATAATGATACCCTTTACAAATGCTGGAGTTTAAGTGCACGATTGAATTCTTCATGCGTTATTCTGCGATAATAAGTTCATATATATGTATTAGGTATTTCATTTCATCAGGCGTTATAAAAAGAGTCGTTAAAGTCTGCCCAGTTATATATTTCATTTCTTTTTGCTAGAGGTGGCCACTGCTTCTCCCTCAGTCAATTGCCGGCTGGATGAAGCGGTTGTCGTCTCCTCCGGCGGTGTCACCTCAGTGCGAGGTGGTGCGGGCAGCGTGGGATCATCTGGCAGCTCCTCGAAGCGGTCGGTATCGTCAATCGTGTTCTCCGTCTTTTCGCGCTCAAGGCGAACCTCACGGCCGCGCTTGTAGCAGTACCACAGCACAAATAACAACACTGCAATCAAACTGTTAGCACAGCATTGGGGCAAGGAGATGAGTACTTCAGTGAGACTTACGGGACAGAGCGACGCTCCAGAGGACATTCATGCCAATAAAGGCTGGCCAGCGAGTCTTGAGCGCCTCCACAATGGCGCGCAGCATCGCGACGACGGCACCGGGTTTGGTGACGAGCTCGGTGATGTTCTGTGGGAGAAAAATCTTCTTGGCCGTGCCCTTGAGGCCGTCGTCCGTGTCGGTCTTGATGCCCTGACTCTTGGCGGCCGCCGCGAGAATCTCGGGTCCCAGGCTGGCCGTCACCTTGTCGGGCAGCTGCGTGACGAGTTTCTGCAGCGACGAGGGTAGCTTGTCGAAGCCCTTGGAGATGGCGCCATCACGGTCCTCGATGAGGTTCGTCAGGTCGTCGACAGCGGTGGGCACGCCGTTGACCAGGTCCTTGAAGACCTGCGTGAACTTTTGCAGGATCGCCGAGGCGTCGCCGCTGCCGGGCACAATCTTGTTGTTCTTGGCGGTGAGGTCCAGGTTGTCCAGCACGCGGCCGAGGTCCTTCTTCTCGCGCTCAGGCCTCGGGTGGTCGTGAACGCGGGCGTCCTCAGGCTTGAGGCCGTCCTCGGCCTTCTTGTGGCGCGTGAAGAACATGGAAATCCGGCTCCCCNTTCTTCTCGGCTTTGGCGCCGTCCTTGGCCGCGGCCTCGTTCTTCTTGGAGGATTCTGCGGNCCACGGCGGCTTCGTTGTCCGACGGCCAGTCGATGTCGGCAACATTGATGCGCGGGNGGCAGAGGCGGCGCGGGGCCGTCGTGCTCAGCGAGGAGATCCTCAATGAAGCGCTCGTCATCCTCGTGCAGCACAACATCCACCTTGCCGCTGCCGTCGTCGCGTTCCTTGCCTTTTAGCAACTTGGCTGTTCCATGATCGATCTCGTCCGCGGTCGTGGAACCGTCTGCAGAAGTTTTGGCCTGTTCCGCCTCTTGTTTGGCCTTTTTCTGGGCGTTGTGCTTCTTGACCTTCTTGTACGTAAAGTATTCGAGCATTGTGACTGGCGCAGGCTGTAGAACAGATTCAAAGAGTCGTTTGTTTCAGCGGGGTATGTGTGATTCTGCCGCAGCGCGATGAACCTGGTTGAGTTTGCAAGAGAACCCCCAGCGACTCGGACCTTGGTTATGTACCTACTTTGCGCTAGGTAGGTTTGTAGGGACTGCTTGAGTTCCTGGTTCCAAGCTTCTTAGCGTTGTTGGGGAAGAGGCCGCCCTGACACCGCCACCAATGGAGCGACGTCATGAGCCACCGTTGCCAGCTGAACTCCACACAAGCTTGTGATTGTACCTTCCAAGTACCATATTGTTCTCTAGAGACAGATGGGCTGGGAATATTTGATTGTTCTGGATTGTGAAGCATGGATATGAAACAGTCAATAATTCTGCTGACTACAGAGGAAATAATTTTAAATGCGCTGCAACCGTTACCTTAGAATGGTTCATGCATGCAAATTTGGTACTATTTACTATAGTCACTCTACGCCAAGGATTCGCATCGAACAGCCGCATAGGACTGCATCGGCTCGTCTCGTCCGTAAATTTGGACAAATTATACTGTGGGTATCGCTAATCTACATTGGTCTCTATCGAATTTTCTCCAGTCATTCATGCTGCACCGTTTGCCACTCTATTCTTCGTCAATTTCCCTCTCATCTTCTGCCATGCTCTGGACCACTTCATCCGCCAAATTGCCTCGTCGGCCGCCGCTTTGACGGCGGCCTCTCTGATACGCTTGGGTTGATGTTACCGCGCGCTCGCCGACGTACATGTTTCCAGTCCACTCTCTTGAGCATCTCGGGCAACTTTTGTTTCGTCTCATGCGCCAAAATGCCTCTTCGCAAATGTCGTGAATTCGAAAGAGGCAATCAGGATCCGAGCAGCGTACGCCTACGGTTACAATATCCTTGCAAGCCTCGCAAAATTTGATTCTCTGCCATTCAGCTTCTTCCGCATCTGGGTGGTTGAAAGTTCCCACGAGCCAGGGTCGCAATTCCAATAATGCCCTGGGTGTGAGCGAATAGAAACCCTCCCTGCTCTTTTCGAACCATCCACCGCCCACCAAATTCTCCAGTACTATTTCCACCTCGCTGTGCTTCAGGCCCTTGTCAATAGGCGCTTGCGATTGTGTAGGCTCGTCTTCGTTTCGGTTGACTGCGCTTTCTCTTCGATTCGGCCTTGCAAGCTTGACAGCTTGCATGTCGGTAAGTGCAACGACTTCCATTCGCGGTGTGTTAAACTTGTCAAACATGGCCTCCAATGCACGCTTGACGAAGGCGAGCTCATCGTGGCTAAACGTGGTCGCAAGCTGCGTTTGCGGATCGGAGGCGGTATTGACAAAGGCATAAACTCGTTCTTTTGTAACTTGGTGTTGTGTTCTGCGGATTTCGTAGTCGAATAGTGATGCAGCTTCGCGGGCCGTGCCCATGAATTGGTCGAATATGTCTTCTGTGACTTGTTCCGGTCGGACTTGGTCGCCCGTATTTTCGGCATTCAAGATTGTAGCAATGATAGGGCGCGATTCTCGATATGTCATGGAGCTCCTCGCAAGCATAGCCTGGAGGAATGCCCTATTGGTGTTTCCATATTCCGTTTCGTTTTCGACTTCCATGGCGCGGCGTTATGTCGTTTCTGGTGCAAACGAAGAAAGCTTACGACTGTGGAAACTTCAGTTCAGATGGAGGGGCAACTGGTCGCGTCCTCTTTACGCGTTAGAGTTGTGGCGGTGCGTGGAGTAGCGCCACCAACAACTACTCAACTAGGTACTCATGCTTGCTTCTCTTCACGCCCTGTATGCTATACTGAAAATCTCTAATTCCAGGATTCTATGTATTTTTTTCAAATATATGTATTGTTTTGTTTCTTTATTCTTCCTCCTGTTTTCTGTGAATGGAATAACCGTCTCTTCAGTTACGAGTATGATAGGATGGCTGTAGCTGCATCTGAATCGTATCGATTCCTGATTGCAACCACAACAATTCAGAATTAGGGGTCACAAGATGCCCCTAGAAACACGAATAGCCCAAACTATCCCAACAAAATCCCAGCCATATTCCAAGTGATTTGTTTCCCAAAGGAACAGATAAACAGCGAAGTTAGACGCGTCTGTAGGGTAATGCCGTCACTGAGTGCTGACTCATCAGATATGGGCGATTTCTAGCGGAGCTCGTGGGAGAACCTCGTTTCATCACGCAAACAATGCACAGCTTCCATAAACGCGACTCAGAAGGGCTGAATTGCGAGGCGCATATATGAATTACTGCGCGTAGACAAGTAAAATCGAATTGACCAGGAGAGGGGTTCAAAGCTACCCCTGCTCATTATTTCGCGGGAGCTTTTGTTGGGAAAGGGCAGCAGAAGCAGGGTCCCTGACCAGAGCAACGTTGTGAGGGAGAAAGCTGCCAGCCATTGCACAGGCGCGCGCACAGTCTCTTGATAGGAACCGAGAATGGCAGACTTGAAAGAATTCGACGTCGTGCGCGTCGCACGAAGTGATGGAGCCGATACAGGTCCAGGCTACTGGCCCGTAACGGCGCCAGCACCCAAAAAGCCAGCCAAAGAGCCGACCGACAAAGCGCCCAGAGCCAAGCCGCAAATGATACGGCTAGCTGATGACGACCCGCGATATGTCGAATGGAAAGTCAAGTTAGGAATTATCCTAAAGATGGAGCTGTCACCCAACCCAGATGGTAAGTCGAGTGGAAGCAGAGACGATGCAGGTATGGAAACAATATTGACAAACCGACCAGAGGGAAATTCGTGGTTCGTAGAATTTCCCCGAGGATACTGGCCATACGAAAAGTCAAAACATATTTGGGTATCCGGATATCCAGTCAAATCGAAGCTGTTCAAGACGCCTCAAGAGTTCGCAGCGCACTTGATTTGGCTCCTCTCGTCATCGAAGGAATACAAAGACTGCTGCTGTGTCCACTGCAATTCACCAAGTGCAGCAAAGCTTGCCGCATCCATGGATGAGACAACTAGCAATACACCAACACTACCTCCGGCGAAACCGGAAAAGATACCACCGAAAGTGACGCCTGTACCTCTACCGACCATCCCCGGGCAACCACCGCTCAAGCAACTAGAGCCAACGCCAAAAGTACAGCTTGCACAGACGAATCCGGATGTAGTTGCTGCAGCTGAAGCACAGGCTCAAGCGGCTGCGCGACAACAACAGCAGCAGCAGCAAGGCGTGCAGCATGCGGAACTACAAGCACGGCAACAAGCGGCACAGGCACAGCAGCAGCGCAATATGGGGTGGTCATTACAATCACCCATTTTGTTTAGAGTGGGAGAGCAGGTGTGGTTTCAGAATGGAAACACATGGCGTCTGGGTATAATCGCCTCACAGAATCCTCAGCAGCCGGGGGTGCACGAATTGATGCCCCTAGGTAGTGCTCTCATCCCGCAACAAAATGTTGCCAAGCAAGACAAGGATATGCGGCCATTCCAGGCTTTTAGCGTACCCCCTGTGGCGATCCAGGAGCTGGGTGAGAAAGTATTCGACGAGATCCCATGGCCCGAAAAGTTTCGCGAGTACGGAGGAGATGCCTCTAAACGGGACTTGCTTCTGCTGGATGCATCAAAGATGGCTGCGTCCAAAGTGGATTGGTCCAACTCGCTGTGGTCTGCCATGTCAGAGGATGTGCAAGCCAAAACGATCACATACTACGGATGCTTCCTCGGCGCGGAACGCATTGAAGTAGGCGACTGTTTGAGAGTGCGAAGTCTGCCAGCAGAGCTCAACATTGTTTCCGAAGACATGGTCGTGATGGGATTACGCTTTATCTACACGTCCGGAGACTTTCCTGGAGCGGTATTCTTCCGCGGCACCCTCTATCAGCGTGCAGACCCAGGGGCGGATCCCTCGACTCTGGTTCCCATGGAGCAGCTGCCTATTGCCCTACGTGACGAGTCACACTGGAGAAGCCAGGTGCAGCCCGGCGCCTTCCACGGCTGGGTCATTGTGGGTGATGGCGTTAGGCTCAAGGAGAAATCGATCCGTGGACGTTTCTACCCAACGCACCGGGTCATGCCTATTCTCAACCCCGCCGCATTCGAGGCAGCCGTGGCGCGCCGACAGATTGAGGACCAGCACCCCTACCTGAATAGCCGAATGGAAGGTTTGGGACGCTACCTCGGCCGCCGGGTTAACAGACTGGAGACCTTAGGAGCGAGTGTACCTGCAGGTGCCAGGCTGAGCCTGGAGCCTTTTGTGCGGGAAGAGATGAGACGGGCGTAAGCGTGAGAATGAGGAAACAATGCAGAGAGACGCTGCCACTATCAGCCCTGCATGTTTGTGTTTGCTGGAAATAACGGAGTCGGGAGGGGGAAAAATGTACTATTAGATGCAGCTGAGAGGCGTTGTGGTCTCTTTCCTCAGCTGCCAGGGAGGGGTTTCAAGAACAAATAAGGGAGAAGAAAATCATGGCTGAACCATTACCAACAGTTATTAATAGCATTAACATATTCAATTGACACGGCAAGACATGGGCTGTCGCACATTGATGGGGCACAATCGCAAACGGAGGGGGAAAAGAATGAGTGAGATATTTACGATGCAGAAAGAGAGCTATCAAGACGAGATAGAAAATATGATGCATCGCGTACATATTACGACCGAGGAATAGCAGCCAGCGCAGCCGTTTAATTTCGGACAGCCGCATTGTTTCGGTGCGGGTTGCGCCTCCCATGCATGGCTGGCTGGCTGGTGCGCTACTGGGTGCATTGCATGAGAAAACAAAAGGACGCGAGAGAGAGAGAGAGACTGGCGTATTATAACGGCCGCATTACCAGCGGAGAGGTAAGCCTTTCCATTGGCTCTCGGGCCCCCCCTCCCCCCTCTGTCCCAGCTGCATGTTTCTATTCGGCTGCCACTCGAAGGAACAGGAGGTATTGGAAAGAAAAGTGTGGCTTGCTGTGAGAGGTGTGAGAAAGGACAGGGAGAAAAAAGCAAAAGGTGTCGGAGGAGACGGACATACACGTGGCATGGCGGAACGCCTTGTCCGGGACCAGCCTCCGACGAACATTGTGCCGAAAAAAAAAAAAATGAACGTCTTGGGCTTGTGAGAATGACACGCGTGTTATATGTACGTTGTATGCATTTTCGTCAAGTTTTCCCATATTATTTTTTCTTTTCGGCAACTTCTCTTCTTGCGGGCCGCCTCGTACGGGATGAGTCTCTTGAGGAAGAGGGGGGGGGTATGCCTTGAGAAAGAAAAATAAGCGTTGGGGCTTGGCAATAATAATAAGCATCCTGTCGATCCGAGGCGTCCGGACGAGCAAGGGAACCTGGTTCAGCCACGCTGCATCTCCCTTGCACAAGTGGTTGAATGGTCTCATTTCGTCGGATTTTATGGCAGCATCGCGATTTCTCGTCACGGCGTGTGGTAATATGCCGCATGTTTTGCCATACCCCTGATGCGATGTAGTGTTGCTGTCAAGCCTTACATGCCTAATTACATGCGACCCCTACTTTTGTGTCGGTATGTACATTCATGTGATATTTCTCCGCATTTAAATTATGAATTTGCAATGATAATGTTTCGTATATGTGGTGTCAGTGTATTAACAGGTATAACTGATAACTCTATGCCAGGCCAGATTCGCTCCCAAAATATTATAATAAAATGCTTTTCCAAGACTCCCAGTGCTTGCTAATACCCAAGTCCAAAACCGCGGATCTTTTTCCTGCGTGGCAAGCAAACCTAATGAAATGAGAAAAATCGATAATAAGGATTATACGTAGAAAAGGGGCTTGATGCATGCCGACGAGTCTACCCCTGCTCAACTATGCAGTACATGTACTGGCCAGCGCAAATACCATCATCTCAAGTTTCATAAATCGTAATAAAACATAAAAGCGTTCGGGAGACCCGGACGAAAGAAAAGAGACAACAAGGCCTTGCAGCTCTTTTCGTGGGGGCTGAAAGCGTCCGCCATCTTTCGGGGGGCAGGGCCATACTGCCACACAACTGCCCACCATGAGGCGCGCAACGTTCAATTTGATTGACCGAGAAAAGGATCAGCGCCATGATCCTCGAGCTCGTCCAGCCTTGCCTCGAGTCTCCGCAGAAAGCTAAGGTCGTAGTCGGCATCAACAGCGCGTGGCTGGGCTCTGGGCGAGTCGTCGGATTTTTCCTCGCCACACCTCCTGCATGGGGTGCCGTTGGCTGCATGAGGTTCATACAAGGCCCAGCACTTGATGCATTCATAGTAAGGAATGCTGTTCGGACCAAATTCGTCGCCAGGATAACCGAAGGGGTACTTGCTTTGTTTCGGTCTACTTTGTCTGTTAGCTATCCGAACATTCGCGGGCAGGCTTGTGAGGATAGAGAGAAGAGGGAAGAGTGACGAGGTAGTGTACTTACGGGTCGCGAGGGCAATCTGTGCAGCGAATGTGCTGGCACTTGGCACAAATTTTGCTGAGCTGGGCAAAGTCGGCGTTGCAGACATGGCAGGTTCGCCTCACTCGGTGGCGGGGTTTTCTGAGAACCAGATCTGGACCTCCAGGTGCGCTGTGCTTTTTGAGACCGTAGCCAGAGTCCTTCCAGTCTTCATCGTAGCCCTCGTCATGCCCTCGATGGTGGCTGCGAGCCGATCTCATACCAATCAGAGCGTCGGCAACGTTCTCATCTCCATGTAGACGCAGGCATTTCTTACAGCGCGCATGCTCGCAGTTGGAACAGGCTCCGTTGGAGCCAATGTGACCGGTGCAGCGGTGACAGCACCAGCGAACGCGGAGACTGGGAGGCTTATCTTGGCGGAGCACGTTCTCATCGGGATGTGTTGTTCTCATTTCCCAGGTCTGAACCTCCATACCAAGACGCATGGAAATGACTTTGCCGCGCTGTTCAACGATCTCCGACTTGGAGACTGTGACTATAGGGCCTTTCGCGGCATGCCTGCATGCTGTGTTAGCAGGAGAGCGGGGTTTAGAGGGACGTGAAAGCAGGGGTGCAAAATTTACTTTGACGAGCCACCGGCTTTTGAAGACGATTTTGCCGAAGGCTTCATAGCGTTTCTGTGGGCGATGGGTCGCGAGGAGGGGTGATCAGTTGGGATGGCTATGTCTTTGGCCAGGGAGGAGCGCCAGTGACGTG
The DNA here is from genome assembly GCA_027627215.1 of Lecanicillium saksenae. Lineage (NCBI taxonomy): Eukaryota > Fungi > Ascomycota > Sordariomycetes > Hypocreales > Cordycipitaceae > Corniculantispora > Corniculantispora saksenae. Next base: position 10,581 of record JANAKD010000195.1, on the reverse strand, counting down.
GACGCGAATGAGAAGCGGACGTAGTTCAGTAGTCGAAATTTTGCTTGCTGGAGATCCGTGAAGCCGGTGAAGGGTAGACCAGAACTGGCTTGGAAGACTGGTGGCGGGTCGTTGAAGTTGCGCGTTGTACTGCGTGGATCAAGCGTGTGAAGTGTGTCGCACAGTGCTGGGTGAGTGACTGCGCGGGCAGGCTGGGTGTAGCGAGTATGCGAGCGTGACGACGGCCAAAGGGTTGCGTATGATGCCAAAGCGAGAGTAGAGGCTGGAGAGTGGTAGAGGTGCAAGAGGCGACACAAGCTGAGGTCGGAGGGAAGCGGGTGGAGGGGAGATGATAAAGAAGGTGCGGAAGAAGCAATGTTGGGGGGCGAGAGAGGCTGCTCTGGCGCTAAAACACAAGCTGTCGGTTATCGGTGGAGGAGGTAAAACTAGCTTGGGTGTACTGCACCACCACCAGAATGATCTGTGATGCAGGTAGGGATAGTGGGCGACGAGCAAGGGGCGTGTGGGAGGGTGTGAGAGTTGCGGGATGCGAGATGCGAAGAGAAGAAGGGCGGGAGGGGAATGATTGTCATGAGCCGGATGTTGCGGACGTAGTAGAAGTGATGCTGCCCAGCACCTTCATCCTTCATAAGGTAGTAGGGAGACGGGCATCTATCTGCCTACTCCACCTACGGTAGATATAGGTATAACTAGGTACCTAGGTAGGTAGGTAGGTATTTCCCTACCAGTCAGTATGTGCCTTGCAGCACCAGCAAGACTGCACTCGTCGCTAATGTGGTATCTTCGAGTTGCAGAACATCAAGAGAGAAGAGATGACAGCGGCCCGGAGCGCAAAATACAGTTGAGCCTAGGTAGGGGATCTACCCACCGCAACGGCCCTAGAGCGCTCTGCCTGCCTTAGTTTGGGCCGTCTTGAGCCTTGTCTTTGCATTTCAAATGGCCACTCTTCTTCTGCGTCCACGGACCGCCTCCCCCCTCCCACTTCCCACCCACACACACACCTTGACACCTCCTCCAGGCTGGTACATGCATACATACATACATACAGACCCCCATCCCGTTTCCGGGCTCCTGGGTCCATCCAACGCCCGTCATATTCTCCTCTCGTCATCTTGCCTCTCGTCGTCCCTCCCTCCGACCCTTCCGCGCTGCCTCACTGGCTAGCTGGTGTCCATCGCCTGCCTACTCTGGTCAAGGCCCAGCGACGGCGACCTGCATGCCACTCGTTCCAGCCCAGCGCCGCTTACCATTGTGGTGGACCACGCCCAGTCTGTCTTGCAGCTAGGCAGCACTTCTTCACTGACAGTCCGGATAAGCAGCTTTTTTTTCCCTTTCTTATTCGTGTTTGCTTTAGCGGCAAGCCTCAGTGGAAACTCACCTCCTCATTCCCTCCCGCCGCTCCAGTATTGCCCACCAACCTATCCATCTCGATCCTAGCTGCAGTTCACTGCCCCAGTCCTGAGCAGACTTGCCCAACCGGCCGGACCAGAGTGCTGGGTTGAGGTTGACTTTTGGGGAGGGACAGCGCGACGGGGAAGTGCGGCGAATCCAAGTAATGGTTAAACCAGCTTCAGAAAAGCAACGACTTGTAAAAGAAAAATTGTTCGCTCCGAGCCTGACCTCCCTCCTACCAGCGGCTCGATCAGTCATTTTTTTTCTACTAAAGGTTACCGTCCATCGGAGGCTAGCAGCTAAAACACGTCTATCGAGTCGACTTGACCAGCCAGCTATCTACATGGCTAGGAGGCGCTTTCGGGCTGGTCAGGCAGCTGCAGCATACACGCCAGTAGCATACCAATCACCGAGACGCATTTGACCCGAGTATCAGGTAATGGTGTCGAAAAAAAAAAAACATGCAGCTGTTGAAAAAAAAATTCAACGGCCTCGAGTTAAGTCCGCCCTCTGTCCATAACCCCTCAACGGCTGTTCTCACTTCCGAGTACTGTCTAAGTCGCTGATCTCTGCTCGGCCGCTCTCGTTGGTGCCTTCAACGGTGAGTGCCCACCACTTCCCCCACACACCACCTCAAGAGCGCGTGCGCAACAAGACTCGACCAAGGCAGCTTGACACCAAATGTTTAGCGTCCGTAGATCTATTGCGGCAGCCCAAAGCCACAACAGGTCCCCTATCCTGTTAGCCTGCCCCCTTACCGTGGGGGCGCTGCATCATCTTTCATGGAAGAGATATGAGCCTCCAAACCAGCTACAAACCGGCAACGGCGTCCCGTGCAGCTTCTCTACAGGACAGTAATCTCGGCTTTGTTGCCCAGGAAGAAAAGGAGAAGCGCATGGGGCAGCCGGAAGTTACTTGGTTGCCTTTCCCTGCCCTGTAATCCTGCCTGGCAAGGCTTCAGACCGCAAATGCGAGCAGTAAGAACGCATTTATTTACCTGCCGCCACAGCCGCCTCCCTTTCTGGCCTACGCCACCCAACCACCACTCCCCGGTCCCCGCTGATGAAAGGATCGGGCCTTTGATTGTCATGTCGCCACCGGCTCGTGGCTCTCTCAGACCGACCGTTGGAACGCGGGCCGACCAGGTCAGCTTGTTTCCAAATTCTCGGGCTGGCCTGGCCCATGCGCCCTGCTCGCTTGTCTTGCAACAAAGTGTTACAAATGCCTGAATCTACTGGCTGCTTGCTAGGCTGGCAAGCTGGTTCCCAGTAGGACGGCAGGCGCATTTTGACGCCCAGAGGCCTCGCTGCAATGCGACCCCGGAGCTGGGGTCCGCCTTCTCGAGTGGCCGCTCTGGTAGCAATACGCACACCAGGACAAAGTCTTTCACGTTGGGCGATGGCCCTAGTGTTCCATCATAGCAGTTTGCCTGGTCGTTCACTGAGACCCCCTGGCTCGAACCCATGGAGCTGTAATCGGATACGATTGCTCCATGTGAACACTACGTATAGGGATAGACGACTTACCTGTCATTATCACAGGGGAGGAAGTAAATGGCAGAACTGGTACATGCTGTATATCGTAAATTGCCAAGCAAGGGTCTTCCAAAGTGCTCTGTCTTACTCACACGCAATCTCTCCTAAGACTCTCCAGCAATAGCATGCTTGTGCTATACAACGGTTTAACAAGCCACATTTCCTGGCCTGCAGAAGTAGTCATGAGATAGATGGGGTAAGAGGGGTGGTGTGGTCGAATATTGAAAGTTGGCAGGGTCTCTGGTTGGTCACCACTGCGTCGGGTCTCATTGAACACGCCACTCTGGATGGACCCCGTATGATTCGTTTTTCTCATACTGCCTCTCGGAGAATGTAGATGTCCGGGTCAATATGCATGCCCCAGGAGGCGGATCAAAGGTCCCTGTACGCACGCCACTCGCCATCGCGGTCCCAAGAAAGAAAAAGGATTGGTAGGGATCGGCACATTTACTTCCCGCCAGAGTAATACCGTGCTCACGTCTATCGTCTGTTGCACCAGATTACTCTAGGAATTGGCTCACGAGGCTGCCCGATGGCTGTCTCTCAAGACCTCGGGAAGGCCTCGCCCAAGAAGCTCCGCCAAACCTCCCAGGTATGTGCTAGCGACCGTTGGGATGCGACGATGGCTCCAGGCAGGTGACCCAGAAGCGGCCGCTATCTACATAGCAGAGGATTCAATGCTACTAAATGCAAAACAGAAAAGAAAAAGACAGGTAAGAAAAACACTCAACTTCAAACATGTACTTTGCTTGCATGGTGATGCCGCTCAATCGGAAGCTCTGTACCTTGAGCTCCAGTTATTGGAACAGCGTCTCCCTCTGTCACCCCCATGCTCCTCTCCCAGATACTTGGTATGCCACGCTGGCGTATCCACACACTGCCACGATACTGCGAGCCAGCGTTGCTGTACTGCAAAATTTTCCTCGCACAGGGTCTCTGGCTACATTAGCCTGCCGCTTTGCTTTTTCCTGGGTCTCCTGCGTTGTCCCCTCCCAGCTGGAGGACCCTTGCCCAAGCCACGGGGTCTGATATTCATTCCACTGGCGCGCCGCCCACGCCGAGCGGTGTATTGGTAGAGCTAGCACAGCACTAGCAGAAGAGGGAAAAAAGGAAAACAAGGGCAGGAAGAGAGAGGTCAACTGGGTTTGTGCTCTGCATTGCAGCAACTAGTCTCCCGCCCGTGGTGACTAGCCAACCCGGAAGAAACTTCCTGTTACCAGTCTGCCGGGAAGGGACCTGCTGCTAACCAGGTAGCGTCCCGTCACTCTGGGACCGCGCCGCAGCCTTTGAGGTCCAAGCCAGCTGAACTTGGCAAACTAGTCAGTAACAGCCGTGGCGGGCCGTCCCCTTTGCGGCAGTCTTTTTTTCCTGCATGACATGGGGGTGTTAGAGCGACTTGTCTTTATGAGTACAAGGGCAAGGAAGGGCTCTCTTGCTGGTGTTCCAGAACACTAGTGACGACATGGTTCTCAATTTTGGTTGAAAGCTTCTCCGGAGCTCTCCTTCTGCATCCTGGCACACACTTACACACACATACAAACACATGCACACCCTCTCTTTGCCGCCTTTCTTGCTTACTCTTGTACCAGTAAGGACTTTGCAGCCTGTTGTGACTCGTCAATTCATCCGTCCGACCCCTGCATGCTAGCGTAGTTGCTGCCCAAGCTGTCGGGACACGGCGGCGATGGACACTTGGCCTGAAAAGGCGCAAGGCAGGCAGACGATCAAAAAGCAAGGGGAAATTGGGGGCGTGTACAGAGTCGTCGCTCTCCGATGCGAAATTGGCCGTGGCAGCTTTGCCGGCTGCGGCAAGAGGAGACTGCTTTGGTCCGCTGGTGATCAGGGAGCAGCGAATACCGCAGAAACGTGTATTATGTGCTGCTGAGTCTCCTATTCCGCGATGAATGTGGCCTTGATCAGCGTAGATCATTTAGTCAAGCCTGGAAAAGGAGGCTTACGGCGACTTTTTGGGTAGCTCAATGTTTCCGTAGCCCCAGTGGAACGAGTCTACTGCCGATTGTCGAATATCGAGTGAGCCTACCCACCAGTTTTGAATACGGCACTTTCCAGCGTAGACCCTTCATGCTGTTTTGGACGAGGCTTGAGCAGATTCTAATCATTGTGCATTTATTGACGCAGAGAGTAGCGTGTAAACAAGTAATATGAGCAAAACATTGGCATTTTCTAGTATACACTGAGCGGTAGCTGGTTTTCCATAAGCTATGTATCTCTTGGCGAACTGCATATCCATCCGAAACACATTTTCAAGTCTTTACCACGGGACAATGCCATCATGAGAGATAATCTTGCCAATGTCATGGTCTCTGTGTCCTTCAGCAACGCTAATAATCGTGTCGGCACCGTCGCTCGCCGTTCGGGCAGCGCCCATGAGGCGCATCTTCTCCTCACCCTGGTTTCCAAGCCCGGTCACGCAGAATCCGGGGCTGACACTGAAGACCTTGACACCGTCGTCTTGGAGCTTGAAGCGCCAGTCGAGCATCAACATGCTCAGGGCTGTCTTGGAACAGCGGTAGCCGATGGTCTCATATTCGACCTTCTTCGGCCAGCCGGCCGGGCCTGCAGGTGAAGGGAAGAAGTTGTCGTTGGCAGCCAGCGTCAGCTGAGAAAGGCCCGCAATGAAGAGAATACGTGGCTCGGAAGATTCGAGAAGAAGAGGGACAAATTTCCAGGTGGTAACGTGCGCGCCGGAGACATTGATGTCGTATGCCCTGGTGAAGGAGGCACGAAGCGACGTCTTGCCGACGGCGTGGTCCCAGTCAAAACAAGAGCCTATGAAAAAGTGTCAATACAAGGAAGTTTATTATGTGCGAGTTTGGAGAATCTTACCCGCATTGTTGATGAGAATGTCGACGCTGCCGCGGCCGGTCTTCACGGTTTCGACCGCATTTTCGATGGACTGGTCAGATTCAACATCGATCAACAGCACCTCGATAGTGTTGGTGGCCGAGGGACAGTCCAGCGTCAACTGATCAACGGCCTTGGTGCCGCTCGATAGAGATCGAGCGCCGAGAAAGACGTGATAAGAATTGGGAGACTGAAGAAAAGCTCTGGCGGTCTCGTAGCCGATGCCACGAGTGGCGCCGGTGATGACAACAGTCTTGGGGCCGATCATTTTTTGAGGATATAAAGTGATTTACAAGAAATTGTTAACTTTTGTACAGTCTTTAACAGACGAGAATGATGATGCGATGGGTGATTTTGTCTCGTTCAATTTACTGAGCTACATTCTGGCTTATATACTTGTAGAGCTATCGCTACATCCCCATTGAATGAGTGTCGCACGGCGTATTTGCGAAACGACCGAGCAAGGCTCAGCTCGATGAATGACAATCTGATAATCAGTATACGCTTAATCGAGTAGATCAGGCCTAGCCTCGGGCTGTGTTGAGTGTGAGCGTCTCGTTTCGATGTCTGGAGTTAGCGCACTATCGCCGATCCGTAGTTTAAGCCCGATCAGAGTATCGCCGTCGGCCATAGAGGCCAGCGACTGGATGGAAGGTCTGGCGGCAAAACACAGGAATTAAGGATTTACATTTTAAACGAAACGAGGCCATCGTAAATACGGTGCTCTTGAAGCGCTTCGGTCCCGAGAGTGCGCGGTAACGGAGGCTATGCGGTACCCGGGAGGCAACAGCCTGGGGCAGAACGTTCGCCTGTCTCGACATTTCTGTTTACGGCAAACTAGACCGAGATGACGCATTTGATTCTTTAATCAGCTTTGTGTCCTTCCTGGTCACCGTATGGCGTTCACGCCCGACAACCAAGTCCCTTGTAATACTGGTACAGTCGCGCTGCTGGAGGCAAGCATTTGTCAACAGTAATGCATAAAGGAATGCTGCTATTTGCTATTTTTTTNACGACAAGTGCATTCCGGTATTTTGCTCTTTTAACAGCAGAGGAGAACGGATATCAACACCTTCTCAGTTTACGCGATTATCAATTCCTGGCGCTTGCGAGCCCTATCGTCTGTCGAGAAGACCCCACGTATGGGATCATGGTACGCGGCGCGCCGACTCGACCGCACGCAGCAGGCGAGCTTCAAACATGCAACGAAATTAAGACGGGATGCAAATAGATCATGGGGACGCATCTGGTGATGCTGACCTGCGTCCGCGGCGGCGGGGTCGGAACCAATTCCACCAACGGCCGACACATGTCGCGACACGCTGCGCTGTTAGCCCCGCCGAGAAGGGAATGTGCCGTTTTTGGCACCACCAGACTTGGGGACCGGCTCGAGCCTATCACGATGCCCGCGTAGGACATGCTGCGGGGTGAATCGCCAGCAAGACAGCGGAAGAGACATGCTTCATCGCCAATGTTTGGCAGCATGATGGTGGTGCAGCGTGTCGTGCGTCATTGTCAAAAAAGAACCCCCCCTACTGGTAACAATTAAAGCAAGCACAAGGTACCTATACTTGGCTCGCTCAGCAAATTACAGTGGCAACACCATGTACCCGCACCCACTTCAATGCCTGCCAAAGTGGGACGCGCCATTATAATTAGTACCTGCAGGCTTGTGCTACTCATTCTCTCTTTTTCATCGCCATCCTTCAAGTGACTCACGAACCACGAAACCGCTCTCCCCGTTGCGCATAGCAAGCTCGTCGCGTCTTTTTCTATTCTAGAAGAGACCGTACCCCTTCCTCGAAGCCTACGCAAACCGCCGAGTCACATCTGCTCCGCTCTCCCCGACTGTGCAAAGATCATACTGCACAGCCGTCCAACCGTTCCCCTGTCTCATACCATTAGCTATATGCCCCGAGAGCCCATTGCGACACCAGAACCGAGCCAACCCCCAACCAACACCGCCGACGCATCCTTCGACATCCAAGATGGCCCAGCGCACCACCAACCCATCGGTCTCTACCGAGTGCACTCTGCCGCTCCTCCAGCAGCCGCTCCTCCTCGTCGCGCACCCGCAGACGCGACTCGGCCGACGATGGCATCGATGCCAACCAGCTCGACGAGAAGCTACGCGGATTGAGGCTCCGGAACGCCAAAGGCAGCCGCGACAACAAACTACTTGCCTCTGCTCCTGGTCAGAGGATTGCCGACTACGAGAATGCGCTGACCCCGCCTACCCCCAAGCAGGCGCTGGGCTTCAAGGTCATCAAGCGTTCTGCCGGAGAACCCGGAGGGACTCTCTTGACAGACATCCCAAATGGTTAGCAGTTTACCCCCCAGAGCCCAGACGCTATGTCCTAGTTGAGCGAGTGACAATAGATTCCTCGATTCTAACCATGATACAGAGATCCTGACCAACATCCTGTCGCATTTGCACCCCGACTCTCACAGTGCTGTGGCTCTCGTCTCGAAGCGCTTTTATGTGCTGGCCACCACTCCGCACATCTGGCGTTTGGCCTTCTTGCGCTACTTCCCAGGACACGCAAGCCTCGACGATAATTTCATCAAGGCGTCTGCTGATCTGTGGTCTGAGCCGTCTTCTGATATTGTGCGCTCTGAGACTCGCTACTTTGGTAGATTGACGCCGCTTGCTACCTGGCGAAGCGAGTATGTTTTCCGAACCAGACTCATCCGAAGCTTGAGTAAGGGTAAGCCTAATACCACTGCGGGTGCTATTGGCTCGTCCATACGCGCCAGCCAGCTTGGTAAGAAGTCGAGTGCTGTATTGACGTACAACTCGAAACTGCCATGGCTTATCACCAACATCCACGCTGTGTTTGATAATGGCAAGAAGCCTCCGCGTGCTGTTCAAGGTTCCGGTACCTTGGGTGTGGCTACCATGAGCGACCCTACTACGGGCAAGATCGAAAGCTGGGGACTCAAAGACAGCCACTCCTCTGCCCAAATTGAAGAGGTTACACCCGGCCTTGAGCCCTACGGTGTCGGTGATGGTCCTGCCGCTACAGACAACATGATGGATGTCAGTCAACTCTACGGCATTGTGGCTGGCGAAGGATTTCCAGGTGGCCGTGCCTACTTCCGTAGCGCAAATGAAATTGCTGGCCGCTACCTTGGTTCTGAGCCTGACCCGGAAGAGCAGCGACCTGATATTCCCCGCATCCCCGAAGTAGTCGAGGCCATCAGCAGCGTCTGGATTGCAAAGTCGTCCGCTGTCCCGGCTACGACTTCAGCCATGTGTGGCATGCTGGTTGGTTCTACTCTCGGTGTCGTTACTGCCTACTCGCTTGGATCTGATCCTAGCGGCCCGAGATATGCTTATGGCGATATGACGGCACGGTGGGTGCTTAGCCCTGGCGTGCCGATTGTCTCCGTCAAGGTTGATGACAACTACAGTGTGCGCCGCCGTCTCTCCGGCAGAGTTTGGGCTGTGGCTTTGAATGCACTTGGAGAAGTCTTCTATCTCACGGAGACCCCCAAACCCGTGTCGCCTCAGAAGTCTACAGGCAACAACCTGGTGAATGCATGGCTTGCTGGACGATCTGCCTACTGGCACTTGGTTGAAGAGACTCGCCGATCCGCCCGCCCTGATGAGCTAGATCTCAACGCTATCCGTGGCACTTACTCACCAAGAACTCCATCCAACGCCATGAATCTGAGCGACAATCAGATTATCGCCGAAGCCAGGGAAATTGAGACGTTTATGCGCTATCAGCCAAGCCACTTCCTCAATGTCTGCGTTGGCTGGGACATGCGACGCAAACTCGAGGTTGACTTTACCAATGACGATGGTAAAGATGCTGGCGAAGGCATCTTCGTGATTGACTGCGGGCACAATGGAAACGCCTGTATTACCAGGTTCTGCCGACTGACCACTGCCCAGCGGCCGCATTCTTTGGCAAGCGTCAAGCCCGTATCCGCGATCCCTCCATCTCTATTTGGGCAGGCTGGAGTCCAGAGCACGCCAGAGCCGCAGTCGCCAAGATCGCCACCACCAACGCCTTACTCTCCCAAGGCACCATCTGCGCCGATGGATGAATGGCGAGCTGTGACTTTTCAGCTTAAGGGACCGGAGAACGACATCATTACAGCCAGCGCACTGGATAACTCGGCTTTCGCCGTTCTTACTCTCAGTGAAGATCCTCTGCATACTGCAAATGAAAGCCTCGTTCCCAGCAGCACAGACGGTGACCGAAATGTGCAAGAAATACCCGGTCGCAGGGCTCGCTTCTTGACCGTTGGCACAAGCTCTGGCTGCGTTCTTGTTTGGAACGCAAGAGAGATTCGGCCAGAGACAGTCAAGCCATGCCGCTTCATCGAAACGGAGTCGCCATCAATTTCATGTGTTGCAGCCTCTGCCCTGTACCTTGTTCATGGTGGCAGTGATGGTCTTGTTCAGGCCTGGGATCCTCTCGCGTCAACATCTGAGCCTATCCGCACGCTCAATGCTCGTTCAAACGGACGTGTGCCTCGCTACATGATGACCATGAACCCTACTCTGACTGCTGCCAATTACACTGCTGTGGGCGCCATCGTGCTTGACTCTGACCCAACGATCCTACGTGGTGTTGTGGCTTTTGGTGCCTTTATGCGCTACTGGTCGTACAGCTCCAAGGGTAGTGCGCCAGGCCGAAAGAGACGCCTCAGACACCCCGATGCTCAGGGCCGTGCTGCTGGTCGACGCTTTGGCAGCAACGTGTCCGGCTACATCCTCGAAGAAGAGGAAGAACTGCGTCACGNAAAATGAGCACCGGGCTCGCGAGCAAGCTCG
>JANAKD010000194.1:0-29675 GCA_027627215.1 Lecanicillium saksenae | reverse complement strand
AACATCCTGCCGTACAGCATCCACGGCACCAAGTCGGTACCAATCGTCAAGAGCAACGACCAGACCAAGATGGAGGAGGGCGACGTCTTTGCGATTGAGACCTTTGGCAGCACGGGCAACGGCTACGTGCGGGACGACGGCGAGGTGTCGCACTACGCCAAGAATGCCGACGTCGGGCACGTCGACCTGCGCCTGAGCTCGGCCAAGACGCTGCTCAACGCCATCAACAAGAGCTTCGGCACGCTGCCGTTCTGCAGGCGCTACCTGGACCGCATGGGCCACGACAAGTATCTCTTGGGAGTAAGTCGAGACTGCGCAGCTGTGACGCGGAAACGTCGCAAGGAAGAAGAGAGGAAGCTAATGATTGTGTAGTTGAACCACCTGGTTGGAGCTGGTGTTGTCGAGGCGTACCCGCCGCTGGTTGATAAGAAGGGCTCCTACACGGCCCAGTTTGAACATGTGAGTGCCCAGATCCGGTTGGGATGTTGGGAAGATGATGGGCAGCTTGGCTAACTGATTTTTTGCAGACTATTCTGATTAGACCTACCGTGAAGGAGGTCATCAGCCGTGGCGACGACTACTAAATGGCATGAGAGGAAACTTATTTGGGTGGCATCATGAATACGGAATATAGAAAAATGACTACGCTCTGATGTTATGATATAAATAAAATGAAGAGACTATTGCAATCCGCGAAATGAGTCGAAACGTTGATCTTGTTCGCGAAATATAAATTTCGGCTTTGGCAACACAGAATGAAACAACACGAATAGAAAGACGGTCACAATTTTCTTTCTTGGAATGATGGATATTACATTGACCAAGGTGTGTATGTTCTGGGCAGAGTGGAAGAAGAGGATTCAAGCTTTGTTCTGTACCGGGTAGGCACCACAGAAGAAAAAAAAAAGATGGCATGGATAGGGAGAATGGCATCAAATCAATCAACAGCTTCGGCAGGTGAGCAAATTTATGAACCGACCCGACAACACTCGATGACGAAAATGGAGAAGCGGTATTAATTTATGGCTTGCGTGGGATTGGTGGTGCAGAGTGGTCATGCATGCGTTGGCGCATGCGCTGAGCTTAAAGCCGAGGACTACCGCCAAGGCGTGGAGTTATCAGATGGCGACAGAACTCGTGCCGGGTCGGATTGCCCACCTTGGAGGGCGACAGGCAGGCTACATGTATTTATTCTCGCTCTATTTGCAAAAAAGACTACCAGTCCTGGCGGCAGCGTTGATTGAGTGGTTTTGGAAGCTATTTGAGTGATTTCGCTCGGCACAGATTACAGCACCAGCACGCAAAGTATGGAAGAAAGAGGCTCAATCCCACTGTATTAGCTCCGATGTAGGGGCCTCAGGAGTAATATAGCGTCAGATTGCCATAAGCGGCTCACTCATCTGCGGTGTCTCAGCGCCGAGGCGGAGGGGAAGGAAGCAAGCCGCTGGTCCGGGGGGGGAAGGTTAGAGCTCTGGCCGAGGGATCTATTCGACTGCGATTTTCTAGCTTCCCCGTGGGCAAGAGGCGAAAACGAAAATCTCCAAGAGATCTCCGAGCGAATTTGCGGGCATTCCGGGGCAGACAGCCAGCCAGCCAGCAGCAGCAGCAGTGGCAGTGACAAGCCTTGCCACTGGTTCTGGTAATGTCTCGCATGGTCTTTTTTTTTTTTTGACCTTGACGGCTCCGGTCTATTCTCGCGGGCAACGTGAGACACTATGCCGCATCGGGCCAGTTTTTGAGGAGATGCAGCCAATGGAGAGTGTTTGATAGGCATATTTAGTGGGTCATGGCTTTTTATCAATTTTTTTTCCTCGCGGTCGGCAAAGGTAGGTACAGGCCTCGTCCACTAAATTTACAGGGCGAATAGGCGTCTCCGACCGTGGGAAAGCGCACTAACAAAGCCATGCTCGGGCCGCTGGACAAAGCCGCTACAGCCTTGGTAGAGCCGCTGGAGCCCGCTGAAACCGCTGTAACCACTCGTGGCACATGCAAAGAAAAAAAAATTAATTGCTCCTCTTGCGCCACCCAAAACGCCGCTCCCCTGAAAAACCCGCATCCGAAGTCGTCGCCTTTTTTTTCTCGGTCTGTGTGTGTGTGACTCCCTCATAAAAAGTACCTCGTCCCCGGCCACACCCTTTTTGTCTCTTCTCGCATCATCCCCTTCACCACCCCAGCGACGTCGGACGAATTTTATAGACTGGTTTGCTTTTAATATTTAATTTCTTTTTTTCTTTGTCATTTGCGAAAAAAAAAAGGAATAGAAAAGCAAAACGACGATTTTTTACGAATAGACCCAGATTGGAACTCGTTTGCGGAAAGACAGCAAACGAAACGCGAGCTAGGAGAAAAAAAAGAAGCGCCGAGTAGGAGAAGAAAAGGTCAACATTGTCCATTCCTGAGGCAATCAACTTTTCTCTTTCTCTCAGTTCCTTCTTCCTGAGAGCTTCTCCTCGACACCCGAATCCCATCACCAATCTTCCCCCTTCGCCACACACACACAAAATGAAGGTCTTCTCCAACGCAGTCACCTTCAACTACTCCTGGGACGAGGTCTCCTCGGCCAACTGGCAAAAGTACGGGCCCTGGAACAACAAGTCGGAGCACGTCATCGCCGTCGACACCCTCTCCCGCACCGTCGACCCTGCCACAGGCATCCTCCGCACCGAGCGCCTCATCGCCTGCCGCCAGTCCGCCCCCGAGTGGATGAAGTCCATCATGGGCTCCAAGATGGAGGAGAGCTTCGTCTACGAGGCCAGCTACGTCGACCCCGCCACCAAGACCGTCACCATGGTCAGCCAGAACCTGACCTGGAGCAACCTCGTCAGCGTCCAGGAGGAGGTCGTCTACCGGCCCCTCGGCGACCACCAGACCCAGTTCACCCAGACGGCCAACATCACCGCCCTCTGCGGCGGCTGGCAGCGCATCAAGAACTCCATCGAGGACACCCTCGTCAACCGCTTCAAGGAGAACGCCGCCAAGGGCCGCGAGGGCTTCGAGCGCGTCCTCGAGATGAGCCGCATCGTCTTTGCCGAGGAGCGCGAAAAGGCCCTCCGCGAGAAGCTTGCTCTGTAAAGCACGCGTCTCGATCAAACAGAAAAACGCCGGAGCCCCCATCATTGTCGAGCCTTTATCGAATCATGATCCCTCGAACCCGATACTCCGACCGACCCATCGATCCGACGCATCCAAGAAAATCTCCGCACCACCCACTGCATCTCCGAATGGGGATTTTCTCTACCACCCACCACCTCAATCCTCTTTTTTTGTCCATCCTTTTCAGCATGACTCCCAACTTTTGATTATTCGATTCATAGCTTGGCGCAAAGGCGGGAGTCTTCTACATTTATTTTTCTCGCGACAACAGCATATACATTTTCGGCATGGCGTTTCATGGTTTTCTGCATTTTTTTCATTTTTAATAGATGATAGAGAGAAAAAAGTTTTTGGTTGATAGCACTCCTCCAGTCTCACTTCTGGAGTCGGAGAGCTTTATGTTTTTATTAGCTCTATATCTTATTTTTTTTCATGCCTTTTTTATACAGTCGCAGTCTGCGAGAAGAGGCAGACTTGGGTGTTTTTTTGGGTACGGGACGGCGGGGAACCTGAGATGGCTCGGCCAAGGTCTTGTACAGATAGAAACGGATACAATCCAACTCTTTATGACCCAATTCTTCCATCTCAACTATTTTGTGCATGTCATGTTCTGCAGGGTACTCTGTGAAAGAAACTGGTACATCTCAGCTCGCGGGATGCGGTACTGACTTACCCACGACTCAGCAGGCTTGAACTTTGTCACCTAATACATAGAGGGACACGGTGACGATTTCAGTCTTTCTCTCGAAATGATGCTGTTCTCCGAGGGAATATCACCGTTTCCGTCTTTTGGCCATGGAACTGTTTGTTGAGAGCAGCCACCACATCAAGCACCTGACGGCGTCAACGGCTGGCAGGATCCAAATTTCGTAAATTCCTTCCCGGCAGCTTTCTTCTTTTGCACCCCATCCACAACCTCACATTCCACTTTGTTTTGGACTAATCTCGTTTGCTAGAACACGAAATTATGTACTCGACGGCTGGCATGCAGAGCTGGCCGTCGCCGAGTTGCCGACGTATACATGGAAGCCAGTCGCATTACGGCAATACATTAAAAAGGAGGACAAGGCTAAATAAACTACCAGCATGTCTGCAGATCCTTACAAGGGTTTACTCTCCGAATAGGAACTGAATATTGCTTTTGATACCAGATGTTCAGCAAGCTGTCCTTACAACTGGATCTCGCAGGGGGGGACAACAGGAACTGGGAGAAGCAGCTGGCATTTTGCATCGAAAATGCGACCGTGAAGGCAGTGAGAAATTGCAACATTACGCAAACCCGGCCAGTTCGCAACTTTGTTGACCAGTCACGACGCGGCATCTAAGCCTGCTTTTTAGTATGCAGCCGGCACTGCGATCCTTCGAGACGGCGGTACCGGCATCATTCCGGAAACCCCAGTCGAAGACAATAGAACTCTCATATTTTGGCTCGTAGTTGAGGTCAAATCCCTTTTAATCTTCACGCTTGCCAAAAATGTACTACGGAATAATTGTCAAGCTGGTTTTCGGCCGCATCTTGATCGGAGTAGACCGAGTGGTTGCTTTCGGAACACTGCCACCAGTGTACTTTATGCAACGCAAATCAAAACTTAAAAAGCTTGGCTTGTTTTCCCGTTTAACGATCCGCATCTTTCCCGCCGAAAGAAATCGCTGATTCAGCTTCCAAGTTCGTTTATAGGGCCCAAGCTTCGCGATGCAACAGCGGTAGCTCAGCAAGACCCTGCCCTCGTTGCATCAGAATCAGGGAACTCCGATCGTGCAACCAGGCTGCATACCTGCATGCACGCCCTTTCTCGCTCATCGGTACAGTTTTGGGAAGCTTTCGATGGCGGGAAGGATCGCGGGAGGGGGGNCCATGTTGTTCAAGCAGTAGTGCTCGGAAAGTTGTTGATTCGTCTGCAGGCCCTGGTATAAGTGCCTGGCACATGTCAGCAGTGCACAGAGCAAGTGCCGGCGCACTACGACCTGCATCTCACGCCAACCCCACCCAGCTCTTCCATGAGAGTATCCATTAAAATCATCCCACAGCCTGGTTTGTGCGATGCTTTTTGGTGGACAGACGAGCTGCTATTCCCCGTCGAGTTTCCGAAAGGTGTGGCTCTTCGATGCCAATTCTCTTGGCAGATGACGCAGACAGCCAAACAGTTGTCCCCCAAAATTTTGAGCAGAGAGACAATGGCTGGGATATGGATTTTTCAATGGGGGCGTGTCAGATTCGGGCCTTCAGCGCTGGAGTGATGGAGTTGGCTGGTCGCAGCGGCATTGAATTGCATGGGGTAAGCTACCTTGGCTAGCCTGTCTGCCCTGTAGGATCAGAAGGATCGCAAGAGGGGATCGGCGACTGCCCCCTCCAAACCCCAGCTCTGTTATTTTGTTTCCTTTCAGTCGTAAAAGGTGGAACCGAAATCTGACAGCCTGTTTGGCGGAACTATCAAGCAGAACAGGGGAGAATTTGGCAGAGCAAGAAACTGGACTGCGCAGGCGGGGGGCCTGAACAAGAGTTGACAGAGGTTGCGGTTGGAGTTGCGGGTTGGGTTTACCAAACGCCGACTTACCACCGGGCTAGTCCTTGGATCTACCGGCCTTAGGCTTCTTCTTTGAGCGACAGCGTCGCATCGTGCATTCATAAAAAAGTTTTTTTTTTAGCCCATTCTTCTTGTCTGTCCTGGCTGCAGAATACTTCCACCCCAAAGTCGTGGTGTGATGACATTAACTCCGGGTTAATGCAGGATGCTGGCCGGATTGTCAGGCACAACCACCCACGGCGTGGCACTAACAGCTGATGACCAGTGAGGGGGGAACCTGGCCGCTCCCATGACGCACAACAATGCGGCGAGTGCCTATTTTGAACACATCGTTCAAATTAATTGATGCTGGGCTAGCTAGCAAGACTACCTTGCATATGCACGCCTTCCCACCGTAGTAGTATTTCGAAGGATTGAAATGTTGGCGAGAATCGGCTAGTCGAGACCAAGGACATCTTTCCGCACCTTTCCGAGAAGCGACTTCGATTTTTGAAAAGCTGCCTTGCTGAGCCCCGCGATCGACTTGGCGATTTCCATCTCAGTGTCTGAGTGAGAGCCATCTGGTTGTCCTGCTTCTATTGTTAGCAATAAAAGTATCTGGCCCTGGAAATAGGCACAATATGCACAGCCCGGGCTTAGCTTATAGTGGCGGTTTTGGAACTGACAAGCCTCTCCGTGCTTATTAGTGCAACCCTCTGCTTGGCCCGGGCTGCATCCCAACCAGGAAGGCACCCGTCGTCCTGCCTTGACGATGGAGAAAAGCTCGGTTCAACCCTCACTGTGGCACAGGGTTGCATTAAGCTCGTCGCCGCCTAACAAGGGGGGGGGGGAGGCGTGCATGCTTGGATTTGGAGAAGGAGAGAGAGGCGTGCCGGGGACTAGGCCTGGCTTGCAGGAATATAGAATGGAACCGTAAGCAAAGAATTGTGGCGACCCCGACTTTTGAGCTGTTCTCGGGCCAATCTTCCCCAAGGAGATGCATGAAGCTAGCGAAGTGAGTTGAAAGAATGGGAGGGAGAGGGTGGGATCAATGCAGCAGATCCCGACATATATAAAGACGGACGACCCGGCCATCAAGGTCGTGTTCGAAGCAAGCCAATCAAGCCCAATCTTTTCTATGCAAGTATAAGTCTACAATAATGCGTCTCACTGCTGCCGCCATCCTCTCCGCTGTTGCGGTCTCTGCCCACCCCGACCCCGGCAACAAGCTCACCAAGCCTCCTGTCCACCCCAACCTCGACTACCTCGAGGCTGGCCTGGAGAAGTACCTGCCTGAGACGAGCTACACCCTCCACGAGTGGAACAATGGCTACATTCCCGAGGAGTGAGTTGCTGGAGTGTATCAAGCTTCACACGACATGAGACTAACACAAAGGCTAGGTGCAAGAAGATTGTGACTGGCGGCGTCGACTCTGGCACTCACTTCAACCCGTCCGACTTCCAGATCTTTGATGTCAAGTACGACGACGTATGTTGATTCACGAATACCCCCGACGTACCACAGCTGACTTACACGAACATTAGTGCGGCGACCCTTGGGTGTTCTGCCACCACCGCCACTCCAACGCCTCCATCGACACCATGGCCCGTCAGTTTGGCAAGCTGCCCATCCAGATGCGCCAGTGGGTGCGTCACGTCATTGACGTCCCTGACAGCGGCCGCCACGCCTACGAGTGGGACGGCACCGTCACCTTCTCTCGCCCGGCGAGAACATGATGACCGTCATCGCCCACGAGACGGCGCACTCGCTCGACCTGTCGGGCGCCTACCCCGACAAGTCGCTGTCCAACTCGGACCGCTGGTGGAACGAGTACAACCAGGACTCGCACGTGCCCGACCCCTACTCGGCCAGCAACGCCATCGAGGACGTCGCCCAGAACACCGTCGTCGCCATCCACGACTCCAACGTCCCTGGCGGCTACCCCTCGGTCGAGCCCCAACTGGGGCGGCATCATGCACCAGCTGCACCTCGTCGAGGCCGAGGCCCGCGAGGCTGGGGAGGGCAACTCCATCCTGATCCCGGGCCACAACAAGCAGTGCACGCACCGCATGCCCGCCTCCAAGCCCGTCCCGATCAACGGCAACAGCAAGCGTCGCGGCCCCGCCCCCGACGTCAGCCTCAAGTCGGGCGTCAAGGTCATTGACACCTCCAACCGCCAGCACAAGCACTCCAACTGCACCTTCACCTGGTAAATATATTACCGTGACTGAAAGGCTGCAGCCTGGGTTTGGTGGATATATATCTATAATGGCAAAAAGTACATCTAGAATGATAGTATATACGACTGAGATGACTCTCGATTATATAGTTGAATATGATATGAAAAAAGTATTTTCTTATACCCACTTTTGCGAACTGCGTTTACAATTCACTGTGTGATGGCGTCTGTTGATAACAGCAATGAAGGGCTGACCGCAGTGAACATGATGAATCGTCCTCGCACGAAGTCGGAGCCGCCGCTAAGACATGGTACGATGCCAGACCAGCAAATCTCAAAGCAACCAGCCGGACGATGAGGTGGAAGGAGATGCATCACAACACATTACCAATCGCGTATTTATCAATTTCTCCGGAAAAAGAATTTTGTGAGCTCTTTACCCGAAATTGGGTAGGGGTTAGGCGTTGTACTGGTAGGTTCCGCGACTCCCGAAGTTGAGTGCCGAAAGTCCGCTTTTTAAGCTACCTACGCGTCTTCAGCCCAGCATCCATGCCTCACTGAAGCTCACGTGCAAAGGCTGTTTCGTATTTGTTCGGATAAGTTCGTCCGAATCACTCTTTTATAAGTCCAGTTTCTGTCTCTCGGATTTTTTTTCTCGAGCTGAAAATGCAATCAATCGCAACTACCTTTCGACACATCCAGCGTCACCGCGCTCCTTTATCGAGAATAATTACCCCGCCGCACTGGACAGCAGCGCAAACCTTCACAGCACAACATTTTATCAGCACCATGAGCACCAAGACGGACATTACGCTCTACACGGCGGCGACGCCAAACGGCATCAAGATTCCGATTGCGCTGGCGGAACTTGATCTTGACTACAAGGTAAGAAGGAATCGGCCACGTTCGAAATGATTGCCTGATGACTTACATGGGGTATTGCCGCTACTAGTTGCACCACATCCAGATTATGGAGAATGAGCAGAAGCAGCCCTGGTATCTCGAGATTAACCCGAATGGCCGCATTCCTGCAATCACGGACAAGTTGCCCGACGGAAAGGAGATTCACGTATTCGAGAGCGGCGCTGTTCTGGAGTACCTCGTTGACCGCTACGACAAGGAGAATAAGATTTCTTACCCCCACGGCAGCGCCGAGTACTATGAGGTGAAGGGCTGGGTTTGTTTCCCCCCTAACGCTCCGTGTATCTGGTGCACGATGACTAACGACAGCCTTTAGCTCATGTGGCAGATTGGTGGGTTAGGCCCGATGCAAGGCCAACTGGAGCATTTCGGAAGTAAGATATGAAGCAGGCAATGCCTCGAACAGGCGAGATGCTGACCAGATGATGTAGGATACGCCAAGGTCAAGGTGCAGTACGGCATTGATCGCTACTACAATGAGACCCTCCGCTTGTACAAGACCATGGAGACCCAGTTGGCCAAGAACCCGCATGGTTTCCTTGTAGGCGACCGTTTGACTGTCGCTGATATTGCGTGCTGGGGCTGGGTGGCCAACCATGGTAAGTCCCGAAACCCTCGAGGTCTGTTGGCATGTCTCTTGCTAACCCAGACACTAGCTGCGGACGGCGTCGCTCTGGATGAACTGCCCAACGTTGATAAGTGGATTAAAAAGCTCCTGGCACGCCCCGGCTTTGAAAAGGGCCGCCATATTCCGAAGCATCATGCTGCTTTCGACTGAAGGAGAAACAGACTCGAGGGAGTTGAAAAAGCCCGTATGTGATAGCACCCCGGACGCCAGCGCTTTGTGCTTGGCGATGGGGGCCTACAAGGGGGACAAAATACATTACCAGCTATCGGGTTTACCATATACTAGTTCTACAGTAATACCACCTTTATATATAAAATAAATATGCCTTTAATATTCCTTATATATATCGAGTTATTCTAATATACTTGATATATTTATTATTTTAATATTTGTTGTAATTTTTATCATCCTTGTATCGCTTTGACCGGCAGTCCTTTTGTTTCCCCGCCTTGGGGCACATAACTTACTTCGTGTAGAATCATGTATTTTTCCATTTATCTTGGCCCACTTGCTTGTTCGCTACCTTGCACTATATCGCAGCGGCCAATCTTTTACTCTGCGACCATCGCGCTGCTAGCACGAATGATGTCCCGAAAAAGCACATTAAGCCTGCGAAAATCTTGGCCCCTAGCCACCCAATTTTGCTTTCAAGAAGAATGCCAGCGATGGGGTTCGTCGTCAGCCCCCCGACCGAGCAGCCGAGATAAACGAGGCCGAGGCGGAGCCCAATTTCAGGCGCCGGCGAGATTTGGTGCACGAGAGCGGGGAGCAGCGTGACGTACGCGCCGGAGAAGAGACCGAATAGAGTGGTGAAGGCAATCCTGGTTCCTGCCGTTTTGGTTGCTGTCCAGAGACCGAGCGAGAAGATGCTGGTGAGGTAGCAGACGATGATGAAGACGTTGTATTTGCCAATCTTGTCTGAGACCAAGCCCGAGCCAATTCTGCCACACAAACTGCATTTACCTCTGTGTTAGTTACAATACTAGATGAGAAGATTCCCATATGACTTACCTGGTCGCATTCAATATTGGGACGAGATATGTGGCCCAGTGCGCCGGGGCCCCTCCAAACGTAGCTTCAGCTGCAATGTAGTTCATGGGAATGTAAAAGCCGAATGTAAATAGAAACAGGCCAATAAAGAGATGTAGAAATCGAATCTCCGTCAGGGGAGCATAGAAGCGCTTTATGCTGAAAGGCCGTGGGTTGCGTAGCTGCATCGCCTTGATCGTCAAGGAAGAGATGGCCATGAGGAACAGGATGAGGAGAGCGCAGACTCGTATCGCCCAGCCAAATCCGAGCCGAGCGCTCAAGCGATTGACAACGAGGGAAAAAATGACGCCGCCGACGCTGGAGCCTGTTGCTAGAATGCCGAAGGCGGTACCTCGTCGCCGGTCAAACCAGCCCGGGATCACGTTGAGGGCTGGCGCGGGGCACTAATGAGCGACGGCAAAAAGGTGTTGGTTGGAAGAATAAACGTACATGGCTGCAAGATGGCAGAAACTCCGATCGCGCTGCATACACCTTGAGAAAGCAGTATTTGTGCGTATGTTTTGGAGATGGAGAGCATCAGAAGCCCAAAGACATGAAGAATCGTCCCCCCTAGAAGCAGATATCGAGGGCCGAAACGATCATATAATATACCGACCAGTGGACCCTAAAAGCTGCTATCAGTTATGATATCGAAAAGGAAAGTGACGTTTTTTTNACGAACCATGCCCATCATGAAGAATACTTGTAGAGATGGGATCCACGATATCTGACTTGGCGAGTACTCATGTAGCAAGTCGGCCTGGTAGTATCGCTGAAATTCACCGATACCTGCATATAAAACGTTAGGTTTGCCGAAATTCCTTGTCCGGGAGAAATTCAATGTTTATTCACTGTTGATCCAGCCGAAGCTGCAAAACGAAGCGCACCAAGCGCCCCCGACGACCGACCATGCGCGCCAGCCGCCGTCGGGAGGCTTCAAGTTGTTCGAGGGCCGACACGTCCCGTTGCCGTCGTTTGTTTCCTCCTTTGCTGTGCATTCGGACGAAGATTGTGTTTGCGTGCGGCTAGCCACTGGGATGCTCATCGTTCGGCTCGAGAGTAGGGATCGATCCTTTCGCAGGAGTCGGGGCGGACGAATGGGACGACACGCAGATTCCCGGAAGATCGGTTGCAAACAAGTTGAAGATTTTTTTTTTNCCGAAATGAGACTCAGTATATAAAAGATGATAGTTGCGTCACGGACGGGGAAGCGCGGGTTGGAATTAAAAAGGGCCAAGGGAACACAGGCATGTAAGACAAGCATAAGACAACAGCAAAACACCAAAAGCAAACACCCCCCCCGGCAGAGCATGCATCCGGCAGACATACTTTCCGCTGCATCTGAACTCCATTGGATCATTTGAAGAAAATCTGAAAGCAGAATTTGATCAACAAGATGCATCTGCGCCTGAGGACATGGCCGCATGACAGCTTGACAGCCGTCTCGCCAGAGGACCGTCGCGGTGGAAGGGGCATATGCATCCCCGCCCGACGTGGGGTGCAGGTCTCACTCGCGGAGCAAAATAGGAGAGCGCATCGCCCCGTGGTCTGAGAAGTGGCGAGCATATTTTGTGTGCTACACGTTTGCACGTATTTTTAAGTGCCGGCAGCCTTGTGCGAGCTTGCGTGTGTGTAAGTCGACGATGGCGATGCATCCACATAACGGGAACGCGGGGGGTTGGGATGGGCGATTTATCGAATGACGCCCGTGTTTCTCACGCCGGGGTCGTGACGTTGAATCCTCCAAGATTATTTTGCAAGCGGAAAACCTTCAGTCTGTTTCCACTTTGCTGGTTTTCGTATTACTTTATCTTGCTGCATTCGCGTCATGCGCCAAACCAACGCCTTTCTCCTTTACATATGGCACCTCACATCTCGCATCCGCCATCTCCTTTAATCCCCTCTACTACCTAAGGCTACATGATTTATATAGCAATGCCAGAGCCAGCAAAGAAGAAAAGAACGGCAGAGCATGGCATAATGCATGCTCCTACGACCGACTCCGCCTAACCGTGGGGTGTTAGGTATGCAAATCTACGGAATCCGTCGCTTTAGATGTGGTTATAGGTTTGTCGGATAGCATACAATATTGGGGTCCATTGCGATTGGGTAACACGACCAGTCTTGATAGGATGCTCGACTCGCGTGGAAGGTTCTACGGAGCCCCATAACCTCGCGGACTTGCGTACTCGGTCAAAAAACGGCTAAAAAGTACAATGTGCATGCCAGTGACTACCTAATGATACCCTCAGTCCCTCTCGTAAATCTTTCTACAGATCATGTCATAATCCGTCTCCATCTTGCGCCGTCTCGGATGATCCTCTGGGAGCAAGTCCCTCTCAGCCAGAATGACTTCTTTCATTGCTTCGTACGCTTCATCCACGCGATTATCCCAAAAGTAGGCCAAAGCAAGGGTGTATGACGCATGGCGCCGAAGCCAAGATGTTGGCCAGGCCCGCTTTTTCAGCAGTGCGACTGGGCGCTCTAGTAGCGAAATGCCGTCCTTGAGTCGTCCATTCCAACAGTAGGCCCTTCCAAGCTCATACTCGATATCAACTCGAACAGGATGACTTTCAGGCCAATGCAATTTCAGAATCGGCAATAAACGTTCAAGGATATCGCAACCATCCTTGATTTGACCTGCGCGAATGTATACTTTTGCCAATTCGGCTTCTGATTCAACCCGAGTCTGATGATCTTGGATCAACGTTTTTCTGTGTTTCAACACCAGGCGCTCGAGTACATTGATGGGATCCGGATATTTACTAACACCAATGTATGCTTTACCAAGGAGCATCTCAGCCCGTTGCCGTATTGGATCATATTCAGTTAAAATATCGGTCGAAGTGGCGATTACTTGCTGTATTATCCCAATTGCCTTGCTTGGTTGATAGTTCTGAATATAGGCACGCGCAAGACAATTTTGTGTCGTGATTAAAAAGATGTCTGTTGGAGGGAGCGCTCGTCTCGCGTTGTCTGCCACAACCTCAAACAGCACAATAGCGTCTTTCACTCGATCCTCCCTCCTAGAATATGCCTTGGCTAACTGCAACTCTGTACTCAGTCTCACGGGGTCCTCTCTGCGAAAACAAGTCCTTCTAGTCGCAACAATGGATTCGAGCAATGGTATCGCCTCATCTGTGCGGCGAGCATCATAATACGCAGCGGCGAGAGCACTCTCTGCTCGAAGTCGAGATGGGTGTTGCTCATTAAGTGTTTGTCGTATTGTCACTAGACATTTAAATATGCTGATGGCATCATCATATCGGTGTGACACCAGATAAGCGCACCCAAGCGAAGTTTTGATTTCATACTGCCACTCATCGCCCAGGGGAGACGTTGCGGTCTGCATTGCTTCCAATATATCTTCAAATATTTTGATTGCCTGACTAGATTCAGCAAGCGCGAGATAAGTCACCGCGAGTCCCTGTTCTGCGCGTAGACGAGAAGGATCGGTTGTCGCTAAATTGGATCTTGCCCACCGACAAGCTGACTCGTGATGTATAATTCCGGCATGGAATTGCCTGTCAACGACAAGACAATGAGCTATTATTGTATTGAGGTTAAACTTGTCCATAGTTGCATTATCAGCGTGATGATCCAGAAGCCGCAAAGCATGTGGAAGGTATAGCTTGCACAGCTCTCGATTACTTGGCGTTCCGATAGATGAAAGGACACTGTGAATATGATGTACCGAATCGGCTATGACCCGGTCCCTGCGCCCTTGTGCTTCAATCCACCCCCGTGTTGCTAGCTGAACGAGATTGTGCATGTCGAAAACATCAGTTTCTCCTCGGCGAGTTAAAAAAGAATATGAGCAAAGCATCCCAAGTGCCCATTCCATCTTCTCTGATTCAGACTCTGCGCCAGGTAGCATACCTTGAGGGATAGCCCTCGGCTCAATGTATGCCAGAAACGAAAGTAGAGAGGCTGCAACTGGGTCTAATTTCTCTAGTTGACGGAAGGAAACAATCCAAGTCGTGCCTATAGCGTTTTGAGCCCCCCTTTGACGATTCATATCCTTGAAATGCCTACCCAAAACACTGGGCAGAGTGTCCTTTGTTTCGTTCAATAGGTTGAGATACTTTTGTATTGGTGCTTTGGATTGGTTTAGATATGATGCAGCTTGAGTAATCGCAAGCGGTAGAAATTCCAGCCACTGAAGTAATTCGACGACAAGCGGGCCGTCTCTAGGCTGCTGCTTTCGAACCATGTAGTTTTCGAAAAGCTCTGTCGCCTCTATGAGATTCATCTGCCCGACTTCGATCACGTCAGAGCCCGCGAACTCAGACGCTATATGCCCGAATCGGGTTGTGATTAAAATTCTACCGTGTGTGTTCAAGGAGAATGTATTGGAGAAAAAGAGCTCTCCCAGGCCGGGCCTAGCTGCAGATCCCGAAATGACGGTTCGGTCATCGACATTATCGAGAACCAAGAGCCATTTCCCTGCCTGGCGCGTATTGAGGTATGCATGAATCGCGCCTTTAATGTCTTTCCCTTCATCTGTCTGCAAACCGAGCTTTTGAGCAATTTTGTAGAAAGCTTGCTCTGCGCTGTCGGTATTCAAGAGAGACACCAAAAAGATGGAGCAATCCGGCTGTGTCTCTTTCACTTGATGCATAAATTCAACGGCGATTTGAGTCTTTCCTACACCGCCAAGCCCGAACAGTGCGAGCCTTTGACAGTTTGAATGACCATAAAACTTTTCCTCAAGAGTGCGGAGCATGTCCATGCGGCCAGTAAATCGGATATTCTTAGGGAATTGAAGGTGATACGTTGTTTTGTGTACGTCACCTGTCAAATTGTCAGTAGTTTTGTCCGATAATTTGGGCTTGCGATCCAATGATCTCGAATGACTTTGGCTACAAAGCACCGGGTACTACTCACGCGGAGGAATCTCATCAAGAAGAGCCCTGGCATATGATGCGGCCATGGCAGCGGCATAAGGTTGCCAGAGCTTGTTTTTGTGTCTGTCACCGTAGTCGCACACCCCGCGGATAACACCGACCGGGATGCGATTCATAGTTCCTGATGCTTCCATCTCTAGTCCAATAATGCCGTACTTGTCTCTCAACTCGTTCCGTTTTTGAGCATTCTTTATGAGCTTGTCTCCGGAGCCAATGACTCCGTACCAGACGCGCGTTCTTTCTCCGTCTGGCCGTGGAGGTCGGTCCGCGATCCGCTCCAGCCCATCATCATCAGTCAAGGATAGATTATCGTTGCCTTGGCCTGGATCACAAAATGTCCCGGCTGCATGCTGGTTATGGCGGATTCGATTATAGTATAATAGAAAGGTTTCCATATCGTTGCGCAGTTTGACGCTGCTGATAGCCGATCGGACAATTGGCTCAGTCATTGCCTGGGTGCGCCCGTCGCGAAGCAGTTGGAACCCCTCTTCTGTTTCTTTCCCAAGCTCGTAGGCAACGATCCCGGCGCTCTCACCGTCGGGGAGGCCTACCAGAACATCGCCAAGTCGAATGTCTCGCTCCGGACTACAAGCAAAGGTTGGCAGGCCAGCGGCGACGCCAACAAGCAGACCAAACCAGAGATTAGGGAAAAACATTTTAACCTGACTGGCGAGGGCAGCTGCAGATCCAGTTCCATATTCCTGACCTGCGGGTAGCGTAACTATGACAATGTTGTGGCCACCCATGGAGCCCGCGTGGTAGACATAGTCATTGCCACGGCTGACGGGAAAGCGGCCGAGATGGCGATGATCCAATAGCTGCAGCGCAGCCTGGGCCTCAATTTCAAGTGGAGCGATCCAGGCCACGGAGTAGTCATCTGGATTCAATTTAATTGTATGACTGGGGAGAGTTGTTTGCATCATAGCGTGCCACAGCTGTGAAGGCGTTCCCGTTACGAAAGTTACACCACAAGTCTATTGCGGGGTGAGCGCGGCGAGTATGTGAAGAGTGACAGAAAATCACGTGGATTTGTACTGGTAGAATCATATTGCAGTTGGGTGTAGGCTGTAGGTATGGAGCTGAAAGCGCAGACATGCATATGCAGTTGAGGCAGGAAGGATGCAGGCGAGGAGGGACCGGGGTGAAGGGGGCCGCAAGGAGTGCCGCTCGCGGAGGATTGAGTATAGGAAAAAGATGGGAAATATAATATTAAAATAATGAAAGATGTAAGAAATTATAAAAGCTTGCTTTCTGTTTTCGTTTAAAGGCGACATTACTATTACTCTGAACAAAGCAGATGTGGTGTATTTGTCCCCTATAATGGACTGGTATGCGGCTAGCTGGCTCTGATTGGACAAATCCAGTCTGCCTATGGTGGACGGAGATCTGCAACGGCGGCGGCAAGAGATAGATACTAAAGTGGAGGAAGAAGGGTCCGAAAGAGGACTTTACAGAAAGGGAATAGATGAACCCAGGTGAAGAGGCTGAGCCCCTGAAATCTTGTGCGCTTTTGGAACCAGGGTGGTCGCACATATGGAAGTTTGGAAGGCGATGGTGTCTATCTAAGGTACCTAGAGGAGAAGCATATGCCTTTGGTGACGACGTCATCGGCTGGATTGCGAGCTTGTTCAGCGCTAAGTGAGGCGCAGGCGATCGAGGAGAGGCAGCACGCAGGACATGAACCTTTTCTGGGAAAACGGGTGAGACCGTCTGACTGCTGGAGTGGATTTGAATGGCAAGTCAGAAATGCGACACAAAATTTCTGTCGAATTGTGAAACGAGCAGATGGAGATGGGCTGCAGACGGGCAGGCGGGAGTGATGAGAGGCTCGCCACTGGGAACCCCTAAAAGGGCCTAAAGGGGGGATGGCGGGGGCGATGATGTAGTGGTGCCTTGCCTGTTTGGGTCAGTGCAAGGGCGGTTCGGCAGGTGGTACTTGTAGTTTGTAGCGAGCGTCACCGCTGGTGAGGTACCGGGAGCCCACCAAGAACCACCGTACCAGGGGGGCGCCAAGGTGCCGCTAAGAATAGAATGGGCGGTGCAGCAAACAGGAGTGACCGGTACGAGGGTTGAGGTCTGGAGTACAAGCAATGTTGGTGGCTGCTTGGTGATGAGAGCTTGTATCTCGTTACTTTGGACGCTGTCGTATTTCCAGAGCCACGCCACGCCAGAGCAACGCATGCCACAGGTAGGTCCATTAGGTACTTGAATGCCGGGAGAAAGCCTTACAGTGGGCTGGATGCGCTAAACGGGTGGGAGAGCCCTGTGGCGGCCACCAAACACCAGCCTGCCCCTCCCGCCCCCCCNTTGGTTCCCTTGGTTGTCCAGCCTCCAACCAGAATTCCTATGCGCATCCGCATCCGCAGGCCTCACATCCGTTTGCTGCCACTCGCCGCCGGTTGCCAGCTGCCAGCTGCCAGCTGCCACGCACATGTACTGACGCGCCACTGCTGACTTTTTGCCTCGTCAAATTCTAAAATGTATCTTGCCGTAAACATCAATCGTCGTCGTCGTCATCATCATCAATAGCATCAGCATCATCATTCTTTGCATCTTTTCCATCCTTCCTTCTCCATCTCCTGCCCTCCCGTTTGGCTGCCCACCTGTAACTGGGTCCCCCCATACAAAGACAACAAGACACGCCAACGCCGGCCTCCGAAACACACGCCCACCCTCCTTGTTGCGCCAGAAACCAACCCCGTCACAGGACAAAAAAAAAAGACGACAGCCACCACCGAGGAAGTTGTAGGAGACTGTCCGACTCTCCTGCCTCGCTGTCCAATCTACTTTCTTCTCCCATCGTACCCTTGACGGGCCTCTCTTTCTACAGTCCCTCATCATGTCTGGTTACAATCCCCTCCGTAAGTCTTCAGCTACCTGCCTATCTATTACACACAAATCCCACCCAAGCCCGCAATCTCCTTTTTGATGACGGCTCGCTGCCAGCTGCGGTATCGTCATTGGGCCCCCTCACCAACCCCTGCCTGGCCAATCTCGACCTGGCAGTCAAGAGACGAGACTAGAGCCCTGCCCCGATTCTCAATGCGACAGATGGCCGTTCGCTTGCGCTGGGCCTGTTTCTGAAATACATACTTGAATCGTCGTCTCTGTGCGCCGCGCCCCCAACTCTCCTCGTCCATCTATCGCGCAACTCGTTGCGATTGCCATTGGCTTCCTTCTACCTACACTCGTTCGCTCACTTGCTTAAGCCCTCCCCCCAGGCGCGCAACCCCCCGCCTCTTTCCTACACGCTCCTTTTTCTTTCCTTCTTTTCTCGCCCTCTACTCTCGTCGTTTTTCAACGCGTAGCCGCCTCATATTAACCTTGCTCCTGCTGCGCAGACCCGTACGACGGGATGGATCAATACTCGCGAGCGCCAAACAGAACGCCATCTCCAGGCGGCCGACCATCTCCCCGACCGGCACCCTCACCCGGATACGGAATACCGCTGGACAACAGATACCACAGCCCTGGTCCACCAACCTCCTTCCACAACCATGACCCAAGTGGTGCGGACCAGGTCTACATGCAACAAGCTGTGAGCAAGCCGACACGTCCTTTCCCGCCAGCATTAAAACTAACATGCAGTCCCCAGAGAACTCCAGACATCTCACAATCCAACCTAGGCCACTACCCCAACCAACAAGCGGGCGACTGGGTCGGGCACCCAGAGGAACAACACGAGCGACAATACACCGGCGGTTACCCTACTCATGATGGCGGCCACGGCCAGCAAGGAGGCTACGACGAATATGGCCACGATAATCACGGCCAAGGGCACTATCATCAGAGCTACGACAACCAGGATTACTCCGACCAGGACCACCCCATGTTGCAAAATCAGAACCAAGACCCGTTTGACAACAACAACGCTCAGCAGCCCACGCAACCTCCTCTCGCTGGCGGTCCCGCCATTAAGAGATGGAAGACGGTAAAGCAAGTTCTCCTCTACCGCGGCAACCTGGTTCTCGACTGCCCTGTTCCTCCCGTCATGCTCCAGCAGAACCCTCACGGCGAGCGAGACGAGTTTACCCACATGCGATACACGGCCGCCACTTGCGATCCTTCAGATTTTTATAACGAAAATTTTACCCTTCGTCAAAAGCTCTTTTCGAAGCCCCGCCACACCGAGCTCTTCATCGTAGTCACCATGTACAACGAAGACGATGTCCTGTTTGCGCGCACCATGATTGGTGTTTTCAAGAACATCGAGTACATGTGTAACCGCCCCAACAGCAAGACTTGGGGAAAAGACGCCTGGAAAAAGATTGTCGTTTGCGTCGTTTCTGATGGTCGCGCCAAGATCAACCCCCGAACCAAGGCCGTCCTCTCCGGTCTCGGTGTGTACCAAGAAGGTATCGCCAAGCAGCAGGTCAACGGCAAGGATGTCACTGCTCACATTTACGAGTACACTACCCAAACTCATATTACTCTCAAGAACGACGTTGTTGGCCTTGTTCACCGCCGTCAGCCCGTGCAGATGCTCTTCTGCCTCAAGGAGAAGAACCAAAAGAAAATCAACTCTCACCGTTGGTTCTTCCAGGCTTTTGGTCGCGTTCTCGATCCCAACATCTGCGTCCTGATTGACGCTGGTACCCGCCCCGGTCACAACTCCATCTATCACCTCTGGAAAGCTTTTGACCTCGAGCCAATGTGTGGTGGTGCTTGTGGTGAAATCAAGGCCATGTTGGGACGAGGCGGCAAGAATCTGCTCAACCCTCTGGTTGCTACGCAAAACTTTGAGTACAAGATGAGCAACATTCTTGACAAGCCTCTCGAGTCCGCCTTTGGCTTTATTTCCGTCTTGCCCGGTGCCTTCTCCGCCTACCGCTATGTTGCGCTGCAAAATGATAAGAACGGCCAGGGTCCTCTTGAGAAGTATTTCCTCGGTGAAACGCTTCACGGTGGTAGCAGTGCTGGCCTCTTCGAATCCAACATGTATCTCGCCGAAGATCGTATTCTCTGCTTCGAACTCGTCACCAAGCGCAATTGTCACTGGATCCTGCAATACGTCAAGTCTGCCACTGGTGAGACTGATGTGCCCGATACTGTTACCGAACTCGTTCTGCAGCGTCGTCGTTGGCTCAACGGTTCCTTTTTTGCCGCCATCTACGCCATTGCTCACTTTTACGAATTCTTCCGCTCCGACCACTCCATGCTTCGCAAGATGGCCTTTTTCATCGAGTTTGTCTTCAACACTATCAACATGATCTTTGCTTGGTTTGCTATTGGCAACTTCTTCCTGGTCTTTAGAATTCTTACTTCTAGTCTGAGCGCCAAAGACTTGCTCGGTAGAACCGGTCAGATCCTCAGTATTGTCTTTACCTGGCTCTACGGTGTGTCGCTCATGACCTGCTTTGTCTTGTCCATGGGTAATCGCCCTGCTGGTTCCGGAAGACTGTATACTATGATGGTCTGGTTTTGGGCCATCCTCATGATGTGAGTTTCGCTGTGAACAACCCCCTGTAACATCTGCTAACCAGTCATAGCTACCTAATGTTTGCTGCCATCTTCATCTCCGTCAATGCCATCATCACCAGTCTTCACGAGCACAACTTCACCGTCGACCAGTTATTTACCAATCGGGTCTTTGCAACACTGATTGTCTCCGTCATGTCGACCTTTGGCATCTGGCTCATCGCATCAATCATCATGTTCGACCCCTGGCACATGTTCACCTCGTTCATCCAGTACATGCTCCTGACCCCGACTTACACCAATGTCCTCAACGTCTACGCGTTCTGCAACACCCACGATGTCTCTTGGGGTACCAAAGGTGACGACAAGGTTGAGAAGCTTCCCTCGGTCAACACCAAGGACGGCAGTGGTAAGACGGATCTCCCCGACGAGGGTGATCTCAATGCCCAATATCAGCGCGAACTGCAAGTCTTTGCCACCAAGTTCAAGGAGGTTAAGAAGCCTCCCACGGCCGCTCAGCTGCAGGAGAAACAGATGGACTACTACCGTGGTGTGCGTACTGGTGTCGTTCTCGTGTGGATGCTCACCAACTTTGCCATCGCCGCCGTCGTTCTCAGTTCTGCCGGTCTCGAGGACGTCACGCCCGACACTACACAGGCCGAGCAGCGTACGTATCGCACAACCATCTACATGGCTGTCGTGTTGTGGAGTGTCGCCGTTCTCAGTGCTTTCAAGTTCCTCGGAGCTATGTGGTTCCTGATTGTCAGAATGTTCCGCGGTGTCTAAAGTCTTGGGGCAGGCAGACCTCGACTATGAGTTTTGTATTTTAACCTTGTTTTTCTGCGTCACGAGATGGAAAGCTTTCGTAAACGGGCAGGTTTACCAGTCTGGAACTGGACAACCTTGGCCTCGATTCCCCATTTTACCCATTTTTTTCTTTTCTGGAATATACCCCCCGTCGCACGACTTTATTTCTTTTTCATCGACGAGTTGGAGGGGATTCAAGGTGGCCACAAAAATGCTTTGCTGCAGGCAGAGTTAGGCGGTTACTGAATCTTGTTTTTTTGTTTGGTAATTCCATGTTATTGTTCAACCACGTTACACTAGTCTGCTATTTCATCTTTTCTTTTTCTTTTTTCTTACATTCGTCAATTGTTCTTTTTTGCTCGCATTTCTTCATACGGATAGATCTGGTCAGCGGGGGAGGAGCTGGCGTTGAAAACAAGGATCTTTGCGTCGGTGCATATTGAATCAAGTGGGGAGGCGGGCTATATAGATGCAATTAATCTAGAAATGAATTTTCAATTAAGCCATGATGATGCTAGTGAACTATTCCGTCGTGCTTCTATAATGCTTAAGCAAATGCGATTATACGAGGATCTCTCATTCTTCCTCACCGCCAACCCAAACACCAATGTGCAATTGTCCACCCGCGTCGTCCCAGTCCTGCTGCTGCTGCCCACTCTACAGACACGCCAGGCGTCGGAGACGAGAAAAGACGGGTGTGCCCCAGCCCGTCGCGGCGTCCCAGCCCCAGTCCGCGTCCCAACCAGCGCCGTCGACCTTGGGGGACACCTGGCCCGAGTACGAGGTGCCAGGACAGCCGCTAGACTTTCCCGTGGTGATGCTGAGCAACGAGAATTAGACTTGGACCAAAAAAAAGAAGGGGGGGGGGGGTGGGGGCCCGTAAAAGAAACGGAAACAAGAAAAGTGGCGGGGAGGCGGGTGGAGAGAAGAGGGATGACTTACTCGGTGAAGCCAAAACGGCCGATGGTATATAGCCAAGTGTTGAGAAAGCCCATGGGCGGGCGACCTTTTTGCGCGCGAAGGCCGTTGAGCACGGCAATCATCGAAGCCAAGACTGGAGTCGACGCACTATAGAGGAAGAAATATCAGCACATGCAGTTCAAATCGCCAGAAAAAGAAATTGGTCGAAGAAGGCTACAACGTACCTCGTTCCATCGGCGCTGTCCACTGCGCAGTGGTAATACAGCTGGTAGTTTCGCCCCAGGGCGGCCACGTCAGGAATACCCCTTCCCTTTTCGTTATACAGGCCCTTCCACTGCCTTCCGTGCCTCAGAAGGTACGCGTCCACCGCGCCGTTCTGATACGCCGGCCTCGGGAAGTACTCCGAGAAGCCGCCGCCGGATAGCTCCATGGCGGTCTCGCTGAGAAGGTCGCGCGTGGCGCCCACGGCCGTGACGTACGGGCAGCTGGCGGGAAAGGCGGGCAGGAAGCGCGTGGCCTTGCCGCACGTGTTGGACTGGCAGGACTGGCCGGGGCCGGCGTCGCCCGAGGCGGCGAGCACGGAGACGCCGCGCGCGGAGAGCTGGCCAAAGACGTCGCAGACGTGCTGGGCGTAGTCCCTGGACAGCAGCTGCTCGTTGACGCCGTACGAGATGGAGACGACGGAGGGCAGGTCCTCGTCGGGCAGGGCGGCGAGGGAGGTGGCAAAGGCGAGGTACGGCTCGGTGTAGGAGTACGGGCCGCCGGCGGGGAGGCTGTTTTATATGAGCGTTAGCGGTGAGGAAGAAGGAAGWAGGAGGAAAGGAGAAGAAGGAAAAGGAAGAAGCAGCAGAAAGGAGAAGCGTGAAANGGAGGAGGGGGGGAAGCAAAAGGAGGAGCAAGCGGCTGCTGAAGCTGACAAGGACAAGTCTGTCCAAGAAAAGAGCGAGAGTCGAGCATCTTCTGATTCAGGGTATGCCACCCCTTGAGAATGGCACTGCATATAACACGGCGTTGATCTTTCCACAATATATGCACACATTATGACTGCATGAATTCATCTTCGTTTTCTTTTTGATGCTCTATCCAAATGTTTTGACATGTTCAGCTGCAGCTTTGCCAGCTCGTCTCCCAAAAACCGTACCCGAGGTCAAGCCACTCCCGCCGGGATAATTGCCGTGAAACAAGCCGCCGAGCATCTCGCCCACGCAGTACACCCCTGGAATCAGCTCTCCCGCGCCGTCGACAAGCTTCGCGGTTTCCGGGTCCACACGCAGGCCACCAAACGTAAAGGTGATGCCACAAGTCACCTTGACGGCCAAGAACGGCGGTTTATCGATGGGCAGCGCCCAGTTTGACTTTGGCAGCGCGAGGGCCGCGCCTGTTGACAGGCCGTCCTTGACGGCAGGGTCCCACGCCGGTGCAGCCTCTGCATCGCGCGCATGTATGGCGTTGTTGTACTGTTTAATGGTACGGAGAAAGGCATCCTTGTCAGTGAGCCCGCGGTTTGCACACAGGTCTGCGAGATCCTCGATTGTGTCAGCTTCGAGCCGCTCGGCGCGCTCTTTGCGATATTCTTCCGATCGCAGCCATCCGCTCGTCTGCGAGTCCCATATCTGAAACGCGGTGTGCTCGGGCTGCTGAAGAATGGCGCGGCCGAATTTGGCGTAGGTGTAGTTGCGCAAGTCTTCGCCTTCGTCCACGAAGCGCTTGCCGTTGATGTTGAGCATCAGGCCCAAGGGGTAGCCCGACTTTGTGTGCTCGTTTGACGCCAAGCGGTCACCTTGGCTTGGATCGGCACGCGCATCCCAGGCGACTGAATGACACCCGGCCCAGTCACCCACCGGCTGCGCTCCGAGTGCCTCCTGGGCCAGCAGTAGACAATCGCCTGTATTGTAGGGCGTACCCCGTACGGCAGCTTTGTCCCAGCCCCGGCCGAGAAAGCGGCTTCGCATCTCTGGATTCGCCTCAAACCCGCCTGCTGCCAAAATCACTGCTCCAGCAGTAATCTCGCTCAATCCACCGTCACATTTGACCTGGGCTACCACATGCTTACCATCNACCGCGTGGTGCAAGGACACAAGCTCGGTGGAAAAGTGTACTTCAATTGCATGTTTCTGAGCCGCATCTCTGTAGTCTTGAATCAGGCTTTTGCCGCCGTCCAATGTTCTAAGGCATAAGCCACCCCAGAATTTTAGCTTTCCGTCCACCTCGTACGCTTGCCGATCAAATGACAGAGAGTAACGAATGCCGTTGGCAGCAAGCCACTTGACGGCAGCGTTCGACTCGGAGACGAGGATATGTGACAGTGCCGGGTCGGATTTATCTTCGCAGACACGACGGATATCGCTGAGAAAATCAGCTTCGGTATATGGGGCGAGCTCAATCTTGGCGGCCTGCTCCTCCGAAACGTTGTCCACCTGCGGCAGGATATCCTTCAGTCCATCATGTGCGACTCGGTATGCGCCAGCTGTAAAATAAGAATTACCACCTGCCCATTTTTCGGGACATTTATCAATCAAAATCACATTTTTCGCGCCCGATAGTTTGGCGGACAGAGCAGCTGAGAAACCTGCGTTACCACTTCCAACGACGAGCACGTCGCAGGTTGCGGGGGTCATCATGTTGCCAGCGGTCCAGCCGCAGCCAATTTAGCACGTGGAAAGAAGCTTAATCGCGCAAATTTTGCCACACGATTGATAACAATATACTATATCCCCACCGCGAGGCATTTGACGGAGCCAGCTAGATGTTGACGTTGTGAAGCTGATTGATAATTACGTCAAGTACTCGGGTATAGGGTGGGCAACAACGACTCGCCGTCGCACCTCCGATTGCGCGCCGAGCAACAATGGAGCCATCCGGCAATCTGATTCGCGCACAATTCAAGCTCAGCCTCGAGCAAAGGGAAAAATCAGCTTGCTGACCATTTTGAAGCTTTTTTATCAATATCATCAAATTCTGGAATGAAACAGCTCGCGCAGGTGCATGATTGAAGCTCGGTCAGTTCTAGAATCTGTGCTCAGAGCCGGGTTTCGGGAGAGAAACCGATCCGATCAAGGACGCGAACACGAGCGCCAGACTTGGCCCCGGTTCCGGACCGGATCCATGGGCGCGGCGCGGAGATCAATGTACGATCTCGAGATGAGCAAGACGAACGCGTCTTTTAAAATGCGTATACGTATGATATTTGGGAGCGCAAGTTGCCGAGTTTCATGATTTTAAAATGACGCGACATTTAATAGAAAGGATGCAGGGTCGTACAAGCCACGCCTGAGCCAATACGCCATCTGCATGCTACATAGGCCGCTCGTCTCGAATTTATGTTGTATCCGGGCATGTGTGATCGTGTTGATGAGCTTTTGAGTACAATGAATTACCTTCTTTCGGTGCAGGGAAGCAGTTTTGCCACGAAGTGTCTGCTTTCTCGTGTTTCAACAAGGTCCATGACGAGGTATCTAATGGTCAGCTTGCGAGCTACATGCTGGCTTTGATTTCAATGCAATTCGCATTATTCGTTGCTAGTTTAGTAGCGTCGTATAAGTATGGAGTGCTGTGTTGCTGTTTTGCGTCAGATGCTTGGTGTAGCATTGGGCATGCTTGCAGATGGAGGCAGCCTGAGTCTCCATATGTATCCGCGCGAGGCTATGTGGGCAGTAAGCGTGAGGAAAGATGTTGCATCGTTTGGGAAGCATTGCTCGAGCCGGCCCATCGAGGCAAGGCTGGGCGTCGGAAGCTGCTCAGAACCACGTCCTGCGTCGGCCATTTTTGAGGCTCAAGGAGTGTGCTGACGAGGCTGGCCAAACGCTCATGCAGCATCGCAAGAAGGACCCTCTTTGCGTAAAGGGTTCTGAGCGGCTAAGCCTGTTGGGGACAAGAGAGTACGCTAAACCGGGACCAAGACAATTTTTTTTCTGGTGCAACGACCGATCTGTAGCCAGCTTATCGGCAAAGCTACTAGCCCCGCCGGCTCATCTGGGCAGCCTTGAGTACGAATACGGTGCGGTGCACGCGACGTCTTTTTGCAGCGAAACAGTTGGAGGAGGAGGGCGGTTGGCGGTGGGTTGGTCGGTGCCCCCTTTTAGCTATGAATAGAATTGCGAAGATGATTGTCTTGGAGCGATGCTTCCGCTTTCCCGGGGTTGAGATTCGTGGACGGGTAATGTCTGTC
The DNA here is from genome assembly GCA_027627215.1 of Lecanicillium saksenae. Taxonomy (NCBI): domain Eukaryota; kingdom Fungi; phylum Ascomycota; class Sordariomycetes; order Hypocreales; family Cordycipitaceae; genus Corniculantispora; species Corniculantispora saksenae. Next base: position 3,099 of record JANAKD010000194.1, on the reverse strand, counting down.
GGGCGGGTTGCCGGTGGCTGTTTATTCGGATGCCTGCATCCTGGTCTCTGATGCGAGCGAGCGATTACGGGTCGAGCTCGGCTGCGGATGCGAGATGGGTTTGCCGCGTCAACGGTAGAGGTGTTATGAGACTTGTGACCCTGGAAGGCTGTGACGGACGGGAAATTAATGATGGCGGAAAACATGGTCTAGGTTGGTAGTTTATGATGCTGATGGGAGGCTATGCTGGTTTTGTAACTGGGTCTTGGTTTGTGGCGTTTGCATCGAGGAAGTGGAAGTGAGAAGTGAGGAGTGTTCTGTGAGGCATGTCAGCATGGGGTGAGTATGGCGAGGATGAAATGCGGCAGAAAGATGCTTCCTGTAGTCCTTGTAGTTGCGTTGAACCTGTGAACCGAGTAGAATGGTGCAAGCGTCTGCCTGGCTACACTCATGACAGCCCTGAGTGTGAAGGTAGAAGAATGAAGATTATCAGCAGTGGAGCCGCCACCCACACCTTGGATAGTCTCTAGTGTTAGACACGGCTCGAGGCTTGGAGCTTGTCCTCGTCTCCCCCCAACCGTCCCTCTTCAACCCCACCAAAAAACTCGCTGCCCCTGGCAGAATCCGCTTTGGTTTTACTGCCAATTCGGATTTTTTTTCCCTGGCACCCTCGTCTTGCTGCTTGCTCGCTCGTGGCCGGGCGCTAATAATAAAGGGCGGTGAAAATCCTGTTGCGATGCCACCCAAGCACCACCCTCCCCTCCACCTCCACTAGCCCAAAGTCATAACCACCAGGCGCGCCTACATAATAATAATAACTTGCCCACTCCCCGCCCCTTTCTCTACTTCCTCTCTTCCCCAATTGCCTCTTCTTCTCTCTTTCACATTACATTCCAGTTTCTATATACCCCTTCATCATGTCTGTCCGTCCTCAGAACATTGGCATCAAGGCCATCGAAATCTACTTTCCCAGCCAGGTACGTTGGTGCTGTGCTGCCCCTCCAAAAATGACCCCTCCATCACCACCACCACCACCACCACCACCGCAACCGCAACCTCTCCCCCAACCACGACAGAAAAAACTAACCCGCTTCCTCTCCAGTATGTTGAGCAGTCTGAGCTTGAAAAGTTCGACGGCGTTGCCGCCGGCAAGTACACCATTGGCCTCGGCCAGACCAAGATGGCTTTCTGCGACGACCGCGAAGGTATGCACTACCCCTCCATCCACCGACACCGCTTCTTGCACCTCGTGCATGCACCAAATACACCAGAGCACGCCAAGCTGACCTTCTCTCCACCCCAGACATCTACTCCATGGCCCTCACCGTCACCTCGAACCTGATCAAGAAGTACAACATCGACGTCAACTCGGTTGGCCGTCTCGAGGTTGGCACTGAGACCATCCTCGACAAGTCCAAGTCTGTCAAGTCTGTCCTGATGCAGCTCTTCGGCGACAACTCCAACCTCGAGGGTGTTGACACCATCAACGCCTGCTACGGCGGCACCAACGCCTTCTTCAACTCGGTCAACTGGGTCGAGTCCTCTGCCTGGGACGGCCGTGACGCCATCGTCGTCTGCGGCGATATTGCCCTCTACGCCAAGGGTGCTGCCCGTCCTACCGGTGGTGCTGGTGTCGTCGCAATGCTCGTCGGCCCCAACGCTCCCGTCGTTGCTGAGCCTGGTCTGCGTGGTACCTACATGCAGCACGCCTATGACTTCTACAAGCCCGACCTGACCTCCGAGTACCCTTACGTCGATGGCCACTACTCCATCAACTGCTACAGCAAGGCTCTCGATGCCGCCTACCGCGACTACTGCAGGCGTGAGGCCAAGCAGCAGAACGGCAACGGTGTCGCCAACGGCGAGGACAACAAGACCCCGCTCGACCGCTTCGACTACATGACCTTCCACGCTCCCACCTGCAAGCTGGTCCAGAAGTCCTACGCCCGTCTCCTCTACCACGACTTCCTTGCTAACGCTGACCTTCCCGCTTTCGCCGAGGTCGCTCCTGAGCTCCGCGACATGGACTACGAGAAGTCCCTGACCGACAAGGCCATAGAGAAGACCTTCATGGGTCTCACCAAGAAGCGCTTCCAGGAGCGTGTCAACCCCGCCATCCAGGTTGCCACCATGTGCGGTAACATGTACTGCGCCAGTGTCTGGGGTGGTCTTGCGAGTCTGCTGTCCCTCGTCCCCAGCAAGGACCTTGAGGGCAAGCGCATCGGCCTCTTCAGCTACGGCTCTGGCCTTGCTGCGTCCTTCATGTCTTTCCGCGTCAACGGCAGCGTTGAGAACATTGCCAAGGTTCTCGACATCCCCACCAGACTTGAGGCTCGCCGTGCCGTTCCTCCTGCCACCTACGACGAGATGTGCAACCTCCGCAAGCAGGCACATCTCCAGAAGGACTACACCCCCAAGGGTGAGGTCTCCACCATCATCCCTGGTGCCTACTACCTCACCAAGGTCGACGACATGTTCAAGCGCGAGTACTCTGTCCAGGCTTAAGTGCGCACATGTTTGATGGGGATAGAATGACGCAATATGATTTTTGCTACGAAAAGAGAAGGAAAGGCGGCATCACAAAGACTACAACTTTTGCTAATAGACGGGCTGGCGCGAGGAAATACGGGCACCCTAATCGCGCCGATTTGAAGTGCCGGGGCCACATCTTCTGGGCTCCCGGCCGCGCATTGTATATACTTTGGTGCCCAGAAAACCGCACCATGCGATATAAACCGACGATAAAAATACATTGAAGAAATAGGGCCCATAGGCCGAAAAAATCAATTAACGTTTTTTACTACAAATTCTTGCCTCCTATTCAATCAAGGCATCGCTGACTTGCCCAACTATGCTGTTGCATATATGATATAATACAGTAAATACATGAAAATATGTAACCGTCTAATACAAAAAGCCTTGCGGCGACATCTTAGTTCTTTTCCTTGTACTTCCACTCGGCCTTTCTGTGCAGGTGATAATCGCCGCTCTGGATGGACTTCCAGATGCCGTACAGGCCGCCGATGGGCCACTTGCCCTTGAGGGACTGGCGCATCTCCTGTCGCTTGCGGCGGTTGGCCTCGACGTCGATCTTGACCTTGTCGTACACGGTGGGCAGCG
>JANAKD010000193.1:0-29819 GCA_027627215.1 Lecanicillium saksenae | reverse complement strand
CCACGACAAGAAGCGCCAGCCCGGCGTCAAGCGAGCCTGCAACGAGTGTCGCCAGCAAAAGGTGAGTCAGACCACTGCATCGCGCCCCGACACGACACACTCTGCTGTACCCTCCCGTCCATGACCTGTCGATACCCGTTACCCGTCTTGATTGCTGCGCACCAATTTCTAGTTCCTGTTTGCTAACCCGTCGTCAATGGCCTCTAGCTCCGCTGCAATGTCGTACAAGATCCTTTCCAGAGCTGCTCTCGCTGCATCCGCCTCAAGCTCGAGTGCAAGATCGAGTCCAACTTCAAGCGCGTAGGCAAGCGTTCCAAGCATGCCGAGATGGAAAAGGAAATTGACCGACTTCGACGAAACCTCACCCGCGCCCAGGCGCAAGGATACTCCATGGACGACGGCGACGAGGTCACCTCGCCTGCGACCACCACCCCCAACTACAACCACACGCGCCACCCCTCTCTGATGGGATCTGACGAAGCCGTCTCCTCTCTCCTCCACCTCAAGCGCGGCGGGGGTGCCTATGGCATGCCGCACTACTCTCACGAGCTCGAGGGCGTGCGCTTGACCGATGAGCACGTCACCCACCTGTTCAACGAATTCTTCGCCTTCTACCACCCTTTCCTCCCGTTCTTGAACCCGGCGCAACCTCCAGATCAGTACTACCAGCAGCACCCCTTGTTGTTCTGGTCCGTTGTTGCCGTCGCGGCCCGACGATTCAGCCCGGAAGGATCACCCAACCTGATAACCAACCTGTCCGGACCGTTGACACGATTTTTATGGACGACTATCGGAGAGGTTCCTAGCAACTACTATGTCGTCAAGGCCATGTGCTTGTTGTGCGCATGGCCGCTTCCCACCAGCACCACATCCTCTGATCCCACTCACATCCTGTGCGGTGTCATGATGAAGACGGCTACCGGCATTGGTCTGCATCGCCCGAACAACATCCAGGACTTTTCGCGAACGTCGGTTGAACTTAACAGGGAACAACTTGCGGATCGTGTTACGACATGGGCTGTTTGCAACATCGTTGCGCAGAATGTTGGTACTGGCTACGGCCAGCCTGCCTCCACCCTCTACGACTGGACACTAGCGTTGCGACCCGGAGATGACGCCGCATTTCGCTTGACCCCCGAACTCGAGGCCCGTTTACAGATTGAGCGATTCTGCGACAAGGTGTCCAAGGAGATGTACAGTAACGCCAGTGATCCCAGAGGAGTAGCTGGTGACGAGCATCGTGCCATGTTGATGCGCGTCTATCGTCGAGATTACGCAGAGTTGCACGCCTCCGTCATGTCTCAGAACTTGGGTCCTATTGTTGGTCTTCACTTGCGAGCAGCCGGACTGCACATGCGATTGGCCGGCTTCTTTGACTCCAGCAAGACCCCAGGCTACATGGACGATCTGGTCGGCCTTTGGCGCGCCACCACTAGCTTCTTGGACGAGCTTCTGGAGGCAGACAAGGTCACCTCGCCGCGCGATAACTTCCACGGCACATTCCTTCTCTACTCCACCAACTTCATCCAGCAGATGCTGGTAGCCGCTGCATTTACGGTGCTCAAGCTGATGCGATCATTCTTCGCCAAGACCATCGACTTCCACCGCGGACGCAACCTCTTCCACCTATCTATTCGAGCTATTCGACAAACGAGCGTCGTCAACAACGATCTCCAATGGCGTTTGGCAGAATTGATGGTTCAAATGTGGAACGGTGCCCGGTTGGACAGCAGCAACCCTGCCTTCAATCGCGAGGACGAGACCCCCATTCAGATGGACGACAGCTTGCAGCTCAAGGTTCGCTGCCGTCACAGCATGAGTCTGGTATTTGACTCTGTCTGGAGATGGCGAGAAGAATACCAGGCACAAGGGCGCGGCTCGTTAGAGGGTAAGTTCCCGGGTCTTCAGGCTCAGTTAGGCGAGTCACCACCCTCAATCCCGTATTTGATCTCAGTCATGTCCACTATGCTAACCAGTGTTTTCCTTTACAGCCGCCATGAAGAACCCGACAAACCCGGATTCTGCCAACGAGTCTTCAGCTGCCTCATCACAGCTTGACAGCACCCTCATGGCAATGCCCACGTCCAGCCTGCTCACAACCACAGCGGCCGTGACGCCAGGCGCCACCGGCCTCTCAGCAGCAACGCCCGCCACCTCCAACCCCATGATTGGCGGCGTCAACTACGGCGACGGCAACTTTGACTTTTTCGATCCTCAGCACTGGATGCTGGACGGCCTCTTGGACTTTAACTATTCTTATGTGCCTCCTCTTGAAGGTGCGTAGAATGCGCAGGACGAGACACGCCAACGCCTGAGCCTCAGCACATCAAGCAGCGGCTCCAGCCCTGAATGAGGGCCGCATTGTATTTTCTTTCTTTTTCTTTACTGCGAGCTTCATCTTTCTTGATTGGGCTTCAGGGCTTCTCTTGTTTTATTTTCTTGTTCGTTTATATTTGCTTCGGAGTATTGTTTCCCTTTCTGCTTCTTTGCTTTTCAAAGGTTTCACGGTCTTGCAAATATTGTCTACTTCTTATCATGATTTCAACGACATGGTATATATCTAATCAGGCGAACCCACGCGCCCACGACGGCCGGTTTCAAGTATTTACCACATACAGGGAGGAAAAGAGGAAAAGAAAAGGAGGATGGATGGTACACTGGATTGAAAGAGGCAGGTTCTCCTTGACGAGGTTTTTCTTATTTTCGTGGTGATAACATCGCACGATGCGACTGTTTTGAGAGCAGCATTGTGGGTTTGCTAGTGTAGCTGGTTTCTTGTTAATCTCCCCTGGCCTCTCGCCTTTTTTGTCTAGGCGTTTGGACTGATGCCACTATTTCAGCCTTGTCGCGTTGATTTTGTTATACCCAATCACTTTTTTGAGTCACATTTTTGCCCTGCTTCTCTCTTGTCACGCCCGTGCGTGCTGGTTGTTTGAGGGCGATTGCAATCTCCCATCTCACTCTTCTCCAGGGGTCTGCTAGACACGGTTGCATGTGCGAATCTTGTCGGTTGCTTTATTGCTGGTCATATTTTGCTATTTCATGTTTCTGTCGAAGATGCCTTGCCATTTCCTTATGCATTTGTAGATATAGTGGTTCTAGCTACCAACAACACGTATTGAATTCTCATCAGGGCAAAAGAACAAGAATAGTGATAATTTACGCGCTTTCACAGAGGCTACGTTTGACTATCAAGTGTTTTACTTTCATTACGCCGGTGGCGAGCAACGTCGTACAAGCTGGCTTTCAACGAAGACGGTTTTAATAATTACCAAGAACAGACATAATAGCCCCCGAGCCGGTCTATCACTATCTCCAGATTTCGCGAAAATAGAAAATACAACGGTCCCGTCTGCACGGTTGTTTGTGCAACGTACATACAAAGCCCCCTGTCGCTAGGTATCGTATACATTACACCTGCCCTACGCCGCAGGGGAAAACAAGGCCTCTACCAAACGCACACACACCCCATAACACGCATCTTGCCAGCGGTATCCTTGCATTCAAAGGTTACACAGCGTGTGCTAGGAGAAAGAGGCGAAGGACCTGGTGTCGCACAAGGAACGTTCGGGAACACGCCCAGTCACACCGCCCGGAGGCTGAGTGCCAAATAGCGCGAGACATGTCAGGAACATGAGCTGTCAAAGTTGCGTGATGCAGGATTTTTACAGAGACACGACAAAGAAAAGAAATACAATTCAAAATATCACAATGGGTAGAGCAGCTCCCAACCATCTCTTTTGGTGAGTCAATCCACCGCTGATCAAGGTCCGAGCTGAATAGATGAGCTTGACACCACCAGGCGATTAAACTCGGAATATATTTCATTTCTTGTTATACCGTCTTGTGTAACAAACCACGCCCACACAATAGGGGAGGTCAAGAGCCTGGGCGATTGGTTCGCCGAGTGGCAGGTCACACAGAGCCACATGACGGCAAGGCGCAAGACCAACGCATCGCCAGCCACGGCAGACCGTCTAGACCGCCATTCAAGTCGCTGATAGATGATACTAGCCCATGATTCGACGGACCTATCTAATGCACTTTAAAGAGGAACAAAGAAAACTACAGGAGGAGCTGAGATGTGGTTACCCAGCAGGTGACAGGCATCCCGGCTCCGCTTTCGAACGGTCGGCCGCAGAGGCTACTGGTCACAGGATACACGAACGTAAAAGGAAAAAGGCAAGACTGGGCCCTAAAACAGGGAAATGACCAACTTCTAATGCTGGTATAGCCTTATATTTCCTCGGTCCGGGATCAAAATGTCGTCGGCCGCCTTTGTGTTGCAGTACCTTGTTTGCCTTTGACAAGGGTATGTGTGAGTGAGGGGGGGTTCAGGAGCGCGGAGGCTGGCGGGCGAGGTTGCACGAACTCTTTCACGTCAGAATTGATAGAGCCGGTGTAGCTTTTTTGGGGGAAATGATGGACATGCGAAATCTTGTTTTTAAAACCTTGCCGTGCAGTGTTCAAAGCCCCCCTCTTCTTCAATTAGGTAGGAAAACGGAGCAAACTCGGCAACTGAACCCACGCGGCGTGAATGGCCCGCGGGCTAGCTGAAGCCTGAAGGTAAAATGAAACGATGGGAACCAAATCAAGTTTTCAGAGGGGCTGTTATGTGAACAATTGATGGCAACTTCGCTCAGAAGCTTTCTGACGTTCTGAGCGTCAAACCCTCCACTTACATCAGCTGGATTAGACTGCTTCCCAAAGTTTTGCCTTTGACACGTAAGAAAAACTCATTGTAGCACAAGGAACAAAGGAGATAAACTTGTTCGCAACTCTTGTGCGACCGGTTGGCTTCAGCGGACCTTTCCAGGCGACCTTTGTGCAACCCGCGCTCCGAGCCATCCAACCTCGGCCACGAGAAAACTCGTTTTGCCTTTTACCTCTGCGCCGTCTCAAAGAAATTTCATGAAGTCTGCCTTGCTTATCATGATGAAAGATGTAGAACAGATTTTCACTTCAACGCCATCATCTATTTTCGCTGTTCCATCGTCGGGACCCCGGCTGGTCGCATCGTGGGCCGCGGGCGGTCTTGAAAAGCGGCCGCATATGGCTTTCGAAGAGACGTCTGCCTTGTGCTCAACCTCGCCTGTTTCACATTTTGAAGGCGTCATTTTAAACTATTTACCAAATTCTTCTTTTCTATTCTTCATTCTACGCGCTGCGAAGCATCTAGTTGCAAAAACGCCTCACCTACCTTTGCAATAGCGGTCCAGATATCCACACACATTTTCTGCCCGGCCGGCCCTCCACGGCCACAATCGCAAAAGCAGGGGCCACATGCCAGTGCAAATTTCAACGTACCTATTTTCAGTCCCTGGGACTTCAATCATGCCGCACACACCCGTCTAGATGCTAGAGAAGAAACCTAGCACGTCGCTGGTGACCAGGGGCCCTGGCAGGGTGCGGGATGCTCTTACACCCAATGGGCATCGACAACACACCTCCCGTACACAATGACAGAACATTATCGCGCCCAACTTCGGCCGCACATCCCCATTTTCCACGGAACTTGTGTGGTCCTCGTAGAGAGGGGGGCGTGTGCAGCACACGGTGGAGGTTTGTGGCTTTTTTCTTGTGCAACCAACACCAGCCGTCTTTCCATCATGGGAATGAAGAGGGCGCGAGCAGGGGGTGAATGAAGCTAAAATAGCCCTGGTGCCTAGTTCGCTCATAGAGAATCTTTGTGTGCATCCATATTGTTTGGTTTTGGGGGACCGCGTGAGGTGTGTGGGCTTGCGCCGGCAATTGGACCTCCGAGTCGTTGAGGGGGCCGAAGCGGCTCGTGGCCAGTGGAAACAGATCGCGTCGGTAGTTCTTCTGTGATACCTGAGCAGCCACGGTAGCACAAGAACGAGACAAAGAGGTACATCACCTTGTCATCGTCGTAGGGCTCAGCTCATCAAACGGTCTTCGGTTATCCCATGTAAGCCTCGCTCTCTCGACGAGGGTGGCCGGTCGTGGGTTCCCGAGATGCCTTTGGATCCATGGGCCTATGCTTATAATTTCTAATATTCGACTCTAAGAAAATGCAGGAGAGGCGGGTGCCAGACCCGGTAGTGCCACACGATGGCTGGCGGCCCCCTCCTCTGCCCATCTCGTTGGGGGTGGGAAGAGCTCGACACCATCTCGCAATTCGCCACAAGCACCAACCCTAGCATCCTACAAGCCGCCCCGTAATATTGCTGACCATTGGTATCATGATCTATGGGTAAAGAGGCATTTTTCTATGTACACACAGAGGTGCGAGGGGGAAAGAAATGGACGTAGGGCGTGTGCTGCGGCGCGAGTGGCGACGCGACCAGACACTCAGCGCTGCAGAACGACTACCAGCACGAGCCATCGGCATTATGCCCGGTGGATCATGAAGAAAGTGACAGAATGATAATAGTATAGAACGCGAATGCAGCATTCGGTCCGTTGCTCACCGAAGAAGGGTGAGGAGTACATTGCGGTTACAAGAGCGGGGAGATGGTGCAGCCCCCTTCACCCTCTTTTTTGGAGGTGGCGCTGGTTTTTCGAAATTACAAGAAACCTTGTAGGGCAGCAGTCGTTCTTCCTTTGTGGCGGGGGACTTTTGTTTTCACAAGCCGCGTCGCAGAAACGCCGCCTAGAGGGGGACGAGTCGCAGCCTGCAACCTCGGACCGCGTCGGCGCTTCGAAAGAGACACGACTGTAGACATTATCGTTCGTGAGGGACTTTGGCGAGAGTACATAGATCTCGTCGCGCCATTAAGACGACCCCCAAGGCTAGGCAAGGCGATCAGAATGTCTCTGCTGGCAGTGATCATCCGTGGTGGGCGGCTACGCTTGGAGCCACGGTACGAGCCCACTGACCAGGACCCAGCTGGCAAAGCTAGCCAAGTCATGAATGAAAAAGCTCTGAGGGCGGATCTCACACCCAACTGGGCTGGTATGGGGGCCTCGAGGAGGGGGCTCGCAGTGCGCCACAAGGAAACTGGCCAGCGGAACAAGACCAGGCTGTGCCGTGGATACTGGGGAGGAGGTGTGGTGAGAACTCGGCGGCGGCGGCGGCGGTGCGCACGCTAGCAGCAAGCAACAAACAAAATATGGCAGTGGCCTGCATAGAAGCATGCTGTTCTAAGCGCTTTTTCACCTTGACGAGCGCAGAGGTACATGTACTTCGTGATCAGGGTCCCGACCAAGCGGTACCGCGACGTGTTGCTGGGTCAAATTTCGGTCTTTTCCCGCGCAAATACGCACTTAAACGAGCAAAAGAGGGGAAATTCTTCTCTCTTGATCTGCAGCGGACCTCATTCTGCTGGGCGGCTACGGTGTACAGGGGGGGCGTGATGCAACATTACGCTTGGTCTGGATTTGCGGCCGCGAAAAATGCCCATGAGCCGGGCGCTTAAAAACTGTGAAAAGGCTCAATGTAACTCGACCCCAGCAGAATTAGGGCCAACAAAAAAACGGTGAGAGACGTGAAAATATGATCAAGTGATAAGAAAAGTGCCCACACAAAATAATTGCCGAGACTTTGTTGCCTGCCTGTCTGGGTGAAGTGTAAACTGAAGGAGGTTGCCCGTTGAGAGAGCTGGTACACCACCTTTGACCCCGGTCAGAGCACCTCAATTCATGAGTTGAAAATCGGCCAGCCGAGTTTGTCAAGAGAAGAAGAAAAAAACAAGCTAATAAGATTATAATTTTACTAGAGTGAGAGGGCGAAATGTTGATCGGGGTGAATGAAACCCCGACTGTGCAAGTCGAGCGGCTTGACGAGCTCATAACCTGCAGCTACTTTCCTGCCAGCAGTAAGCAGGCAGGAACACGCTTATCTAAGTTCGATTCGAAAAAGTAAAACACGTTTTTCGACAAGAATCGGGGGGCAAGATACTGGTGCTTGGCATACAGCCCGTCCGTGGCGCGCCCGGATCGAAAGAGTGATAGTAGGGGGCCAGAAGCGGGAAGGGGGCCGGATGGCGAGCAAGCCACCGGAGACAGCATGGCAGCGATCTGCGCTCAAAAGATGACTGCAGAAAAGCGACTGCCATATAACAGCTCATGGGCTACGCAAGATAATCACAGATGATTTTTTTTNGGTCGGTGCCCTGGTGTCCTGTCTTGCGGTCGGGTGGCTTGGCGGATTGCGGTAGCAAAGCCACGAACAGCTGACAGGCATGTGCTCTGCGCTGGCACCGCATCGCGGCACAGACGGGAAGGAGAATAAAATAAATCGCTCAAAAGTGAGAGGAATACGGAAGACAAAAGTGCTCGACGATACGAAAGCGAATGAAGAGAAGCGTGTTAACGCGCGCGTGCATCATAGACAGGTGTTCGGATTGACTCTGGTGGGAATATCAGACACCAGCTCTCTCGTACCATTGGGTGGGCGACCTCAGCTACAGGGAGTCCAGCTTTTGGACAAGGTAGCATTGGCAAGACAGGGTGAGAGAGAGCCAGCGCGACAGGGCGAGAAGAGGAGAGGGGGAGGGGGCGGGCGAGCACCGTAGAAGAAAAACATGGGCCAAGTGGCATGGGGGACAGTGACTCTCCACGGGCAAGGCAGCAAGAAAGACCGTGTGAGTGATATGGGTGAGAAAGTCAGAACCTGGCCAGGCAGCTGCTGGGGCTAACATGACCCCCGGGGNAACGAGAAGAGGAGGGGCCCGGAGGAAATGCAGAGCGTCTGCAGTAAGTATTAGCGGCGGTGGAGCGGGCGAGTGGAAGGGGGCGTGTATCACACAAAAGCCCCGCCGTAACCCCTGCTAGCGCGTCCCGGCAATCTGGTACCCTAAATTAGCGCGGTGGAGCCGCATGCTGCGTTGTCACTGGCCAGCGGCGCAGGCGACGTCGCATAAATTGGAGACGCTCCAGGCGAGTTAGCCAGTAGTGTCCTGTGGCGCCCCCCCCGTCCTCGTTCTTTGTCGCTCCTGGAGTTTGGAGGCCGGGAAAACTCAGAGCCCTTCTCCCCCATACTGCGGTCTTTTTGGGCAGGCAAGGGGGGAGGGGGCCCAGAGTTTGCGTGGATGGTGTGAGTGACCTCGTTCCTCGGCGGGTGCGCCCACCCATCACCTTTGGATTCATTTCACACACTTCTGCCTGTTTTTGGACAGTTGGAGGAGAATGGCGCCTAGTGTTACTCCCGTGGATGCTTGAGGATCCAGAATCCTCCCATGATCCGGGGAACTCCGCTCTTGATGCCATCTAACAGTCATTGTACGGCGGTTGAGATGTGGTCTGGTATTCTCGCACGAAGCTGAAATAACAGAGTCTCATTCTTTGGAGCAGGTGTGGCCGAGAAGTAGAAACCTTCTGGTGTTGCACTCGAGTCAGATCTCCCACGTTCCGGCATGATAAAGCGCGCCAGCAGTTGGAGCGACAGATGATGTACCAGCAATGGTTCTGCCCTGCATCGCTAGTCAGTCGCCGCCCGTGGATGGCTACAACACACCCAAAGCTTTTAGCTGCAACCATTGTAGAAGACCACTGTGACCTGTAGCTAGCCCTGAATCTCCGATTACAGGGCTGGGGTCATTGTCGCGTGGAGGATGTATGCTGCCTCACACATGCCCACGTTTTCAGCAGCCCTGTACAAGAAAAGGGTGAGAGGCCGTTCGTAGGGCTTTCTAATCTGAACAATCTTAGACAGATGACGATAGCAACAAGTCTCACTCAGGCAAACAGGTTTGATTCCTGAAATCGGGCCAAGAGGCGTGCGTTCTTGAATCACCCGCCGGTAAGCTCGGACATCGCACTGCTGAAGTGGATGGGACCTAATAACATGACCATCTATAGCCTACAACGATCACAAAATATGACAAAGGGGAGAGGGGAGGGGGCCGATGGTGAAATCTTAGGGCTGGTGTGTCCGATACTAGGAGCTGATGGGGGCAAAATCGACCGGGAGATGGCGAGGTTCCAAGCCTTGATCTGAGGCGATAGAGTTTTACAGGAATGCCATTTACGCCCCCGACTGCAGCGTCCGGAAGTGGCGGAGAGCAGGTGATGAGGTCGCTGATGTGTTCTTGGCAGATCATTCGCCCAAAATAAGAGCACTAAGACGGTAGGATGATATGCATTGGACGAATCATGGCACGAAGCAAACCTGTGACTTGCTAGCTTGGGTCTTGTCGTTTCTTTCCGTCACTTAACACGGTGCTTTGGCAGAAGGTTGAAGCGCTCTTTCTTGGAAATGGAACAACGGGCATAAGGAGAGCACCGAATATGGGCAATGACTGAGCCGTTGGGCCGCTGCAGTAGGGCCAGGTGACACACCATAATGCTTACCGACAGCCTCGAACAGTACGAGGAGTGACGGTGGCAGATGACGAGTGAAGAGCAAAGCGGAACAGGCGGCGTGCCATTGGGCAGGCTGGAGCAAGAGGGTGGGATCGCAAGTCGTAAGCGTCGCCCGGAGAGGAAAAGATGTGATAAAGACGCAGTGGTGTATAAACTGAGCTGGGCGGCTAGAACAGATGCAGAAAGGCGCGCATATATGCCTTGTTTATGTTGCAATGAGCTGCCTGTTTGGCGAGATGGACAGCTGCTGACAATGCCACGAAGCAAGGCGCAAGCGTTTATGGCACCACGCCGTGTTGCCGTACGGGGGAAATGATGCATGGGAGACGGAGGATGCGGGACCAACTGGGCGACGGTAGGGAGCGAGTCCGGGTTACCTAAAAAGCAAGGCTGTGTGATGTAACCTAGGTCGTAGGCCTGTTGTCGAGAGCCAGCAGGTGGTGACGATTCGGGCAGAGAGGTCTTTGGGGGGTTGCTGCGCCTCAACTACCTAGGTAGTTCGATCCAGATAAGTCTGTTGCTCTGGGCAAGCACCCAGCTCCACCACGTAGAGGTAGGCAAAGTACGGACTAGCGATTGCACCCAGGAGGCTAAGAATGCTCGAAGGAGGTGTGCCATCTACCTCTTTTTTTATGAATGTCATCTGCCAGTTGGTGGTCCATTTGTGCACAGGCACAGGCAGAAACCCCCAGTTTGCTACCTATATTGGACCTAGTGGAACTGCCCCAGCATTCAGTTCAGCGCCAGCTTTAGCGGTCCACTCTGCAGTTATGGGGCACTTGGCCCCTAAAGCCCGCTTAAATAAGAGGGTGGATTACTGGAGGGGGCCGCTGGAAAGGCGTCTGTTTGCCTTGCTGAGCCCTTCCAGGCACACTGGTCCTCAGCGACTCCCCTCCGCCTACTAATTAGGTAGTTAGTCCCCACCTACCTTGGCTACACCCTCGTATCTCGTTAGCACAAGGCCAGCCAAGGCAACCCCGGCCTCCTCCCTCCGACGTTCCCCTTCTCGACCTTCCCAATGGCCCAAACGCCCAGCCCGCCTCAGAACGGCCATCGCCCATCACCCATCGTTCATCGACTCAGCCGTTACCGCGATCCAAGCCCACGCTGATCACGCTGTGCTGCCCTCAGATGAGCGCCCATCGACAGCCCTTTGCTTCGTCGCTTACCACAGCCTGTGCGTTTGCGCGCCAACATGCTTCAGCTGTCAATATTCGGTAAGCTGATTGACGCAACATGTCTTCTACGCAGCTAATGATGCTGAAGGATCAGGCCATGTGCTTTCCTTGAGAAGTGTGTGCGTTTCCCGTTTTATGCATGCAACATCGACAGACGCCTCAATCAGTTGGCGCCACCACCGTTGTCACATTTGACCTCTATCAACTAGGAGTAGCTGCCAACGTTTCGCCGCTTGCCTAACACCCGACGCGTCGGAAGCAGATACGCCTGACGTCTTTCTTTGACACAGGGATTTCTTGCAGGAGTACAGGAGCACCTTGGGCAGTCAGCTACCAGGGAGAAAAAACAAAACTCTGCCGCCATTGATTCGCAACAAGGTTGGATCCGAACATCAGTCGGTGCGCCAACCTCTTTTGTCTAGCCCATCCATATTTTGCTCCATACTCCAAATTACAGTGAGGGGGCAGCGCGCGGCCGCCACAGTTTCTCCCCGGAAGGCCTTTGAGAGCTAGCGCAAGTAGCAAGGCCCAGACACCAGAGCGGAGCAGAACAAGACGGACAAGCGAAAAAAAAAAAGCCACCAGATGCCGTCTAAGAACAAGCCGTTACAGGAAAGGTGTACGAGGGATGTTAGCCTCATCATTTGTCGGAAGCGGTCGCCTCTCCAACTTATCCACCTTCCAATATGAGTTCAGCGTGTAGAGACATCGTAGGGGGTGAGAGAGCTTGAAGCCAGTCGTAGCAAGCCTGGTAGCGCCCGCAAAATGCGCTTGTCGGCCACTGCCAGCTCACTAGCCGCTCCAGGACGAGAAGACCGAGACACTTGTCGCTCTGCATGGCGTGTGGTCTCCGAAGAAACAAAGCAACAGAATCATCGGGGGGAGAAAGAGCATAGAATACGAGCCCGTGACGCGCTATCGAGTCCTGCCTTCTGAGTAGACGCCGAGTCCACCCGTCAATGGCTGGCTGTTGGGATGTTGCCGTTGCTCTGTTTCTGGAGAACATGACCTGATCAGCTTCGCAAGAACCTGCTTTTGGCCGCCTCGATTTGCGAGTTCGGCGGGTGTTGCGCCTGACTCGAGCCTACAGCTCCCTCGGCCGTCTTGACAAAAGAAAACAAGAGAGTATCGCCCTCGGAATCATCCTGTCTCTGGGGTAATTAGCGTTCGACGGTGCTGTCTGCGAACCTAATAATGCGCCAACGACGCCCACCAAAATGGGCAAAAAAAGAAAGAGGGAAAAAACCCCCGGGAGCCACACTGGCTAGGTTTCTCCACCACAGTGCGACTCTGCAAGCCTGAAAGAACAGAACGGCTAATAATAACACTCCAGCAGCAGGTGTGCTGGCCAGTTCTAACCCGACACCACCACCATCACCCCTGTTCTTCATCTTGGGGGGCCAGCTCATGGCCTAAACTGGCCAAGTAGCCTGACATGGGGTTCGCTAAAGGTGGATACGAGTCCTTTGCTGAGCGGCTATAGCAGCAGTATCTCTGCTCGCTGATGCTCATGCACGACAGTCAGCCCTCTGTGGCCGGCCGGTCCTCGCTCCTCACCACCCATCTCTCACCCCTCCAGCTCCAGTCGCCAGTCCCCCTCGTGGCTGCGCTAGTACATCGCCCGCACGGCACGATAGCAAGGCCATGGCCGCTCCGGCGACCCATCCTGGCAGCTTGCAGCTCACTGCTTAACTTGATGCAAGACGGGCGACTCGCACTACTCCCCGTCAGTCTCCTTGGCCACACCCACGCTCACCACTCACCCCCCCTCCTCTTCCTCTCCTGCTCTCGCCCACCACCAACGCCACCATCACACGCCCCAAGGTACCATGGGCTTTGCAGAGTATTTGGAGACCCTTGTCTCTACGCGCAAGGGTAAGTCGCCTGTAGACAGGGACGCCGCCGCCCCGTTCTTGCCTCGATACTAAAAGGCAGATTTCTCGTGGCTTATACAAAAGACCGCCGCCGGGCCTCTTTTTTTTGTCCTTTGTGAATCTTTTCTTTCAATCACTTCTCCTCCTCCTTTCTCTTCTGCCTTGCCTATACTCCACTGGGCCTATTCAGACCTACACTGGCGGCCACAACCTCCATAGAAAGGCAGACTTCCTTCTCTTCCAGTCTACCAATCCCGACACAGCTCCCCTTGCTTGCTTCTGGCGCAGACGTCTCTACATCTCTCGACTGAATAAATTCCGCCAATATCCTCTAGCTCAACATCCCCTTCTCCATCAATTCATACCTCGTCTGGCTCGTCGTCCCTGCAGACATAGCTGTCTTGGACCTGCCACACTCCGTACAACCCCACCTGTCTGCACCACTCGGCCGCACCCAAGCTGCCACAACTTTATTTGACGAGCTCGCCATCTTGGAAATCATCGCCATAACTATGATTGAAGCGACTTGCATGGACCACATGTCTTCCATCAACAGCCTCCCCGATCCAATGGATCTTTCCGACTCCTCAACCACAGGAGCTTCCCCTCCCTCCGACTTCCCGGAGCTCCTCCCCTTCGCCACTGTAAGTCTATCATGGCATTACATGCTTGCCTTCATTGATGCGGCGTCCGTGCATGGCTTTTGCTAACACGTTTTTCTTCTTCTTTTGCACAGGCTTCCTCATACCACATCAATGCCGACTGCGGCTTGCTTCTGAGTCCGGTCTCGTCCGTGGCCTCGCCACCCATGCACCAGGTCGTGAAGCAATACGCCCTCTTCCATGACACTCCACTCCACAACCTTCCTAGCCCTCCGAATAGTGGCAAGATGTTCTACCCCGATTGGAATACACAATTTGGCCTGGAGCAAAGACCCGGCCCCAACGACGACGTTGCGATCCCCCAAGAATTCTACATGCAAGAGCGCTGTACTCCCGACCCGGAGTCGTATCTCGGCAGCTACTCTCTGGCTGATTCACAAAGCCACTCTGTTCTGAACCAGCCCGCTCCCTACTTTGTCCCTGTCCCCCACCTCGGCAGCAATGGCCCTACCCTGACACATGATAACTCCGTGGAGTCAGCCGACAGTCCCAACACACTGGAGACAGCTTCTGAAGTGAGCACACCAGGCGAAGATTCCAAGACGGACATTGTGTCGCAGGAGAGAGTCTCAAGGAAGCGCTCCATCTCTGCGGTACCAGAGCTCAAGAAAGAGGAGGATGAGGATTCCGACATGCAAGCGGACCAGGATTCTGCGGACGAGACCTACTCTGGCTCGCGCCGCAGCAGCAGCGCTGGAGTAAAGAAGTCCAAGAAGCGAGCGCCCCCCNAAGAGATCTACCGCCTCGCGTGCCCCACCAGTCGACATCGAGGATCATAAAAACTGTTTTGGTGACTTGGTCGCGCCGCAGCTCAAGGACAACTGCCCTGACGAAGAGCGCTGCATCTTCCTGTCACGATGGGAACATCGCGACAAGAAGGGCCAGGACATGTGGGACAGCATCCAAGAGGACTACTACAATGAGTTCGAAAAGGAGCAATGCAAAGAGACACTGCAAATGAAGCTTACGCGGGGTCGCTCCAAGTACATCAAGTGGCTGGAGAAGGATGAAGAGATCCTCCTTCAAGCCTGGCAAAATATGGAGCGCAACCGCTACAAGACACTCCTGGAAGAATTCTACAAGCTTGGAGGCTCTCGCAATATGCTTCTAAATCCTAGCGATGTTGAAGTCAAGACTGTTGTCGACCTGGGGCTCGAGGAAGAACTCTACGTCGAAGGTGTTAATGAGATGGAACTTCGTCGCCGTTGTCGATTCCTGACTGGAAAGAAGAAGACGGGAAGCCGAAATGCCGAAGAGCCTGGCATCTCCTACAGCGGACCCTCCCTATTCGGCCGTGAGGTCGACGAGGATGAGATTATCACCCAAGCGAACCAGGCAAAGGTGCAGCCTCCCAAGGAGGGTGGAGCTCGCAAAGCCCTAGCGCGACGCCGCAAGAAGAATACCCCAAAGGCAAACAAGGGGCCCAAGAAGATCAAGATAGAGACTGACTAAGATATATCAAGTCGTCTATTTACTCATGATGCATTTTACTTTCACTTCTCTTTTTACTGGTTGGACATATTAGACTGCTTCATCTTCGCAACGAAGAGACCCATCTGTTTATTTTTCTACTTTACTTTTTTTTACCAATGTGTTTAGGATTTGGATGTTTGAAATTGATTTCATTGCCTGCATATACTTGTCCGTTCACGATATTGACAAGTAGATTGTCTTTTTTTTNCAACACTTGTGTCGTGGCATGGCGGCTGCCGTGTACTGAATGGGCGTCTTTGGAGGAGGGGCGGGCTTCACAAGGGAGGTAGTCTCTATTTTCACTCGCTAACCTCTTCACTTTTGAATATGAAATACATTACGAAGAAGAAAAAGTTATCTCCAAACAAGGAAAACTACATCTGCAGAGAAATCCCAAAACAGCGAGAGCAATCAAAGCATGGACGGCTGAAGGGGGGTGGTGTGGTGTGGATGGGACTAGCCAATGAATCACCACAACGACGACCCCATCAACTGGTTTTTTTTTTTTTTTTTGCTCCTGCTTCCCACCTGTCTCGCAGGTACCGATATGTCCCGTGCGCGTGCCGGTCCTGGAGAGAGAGAGAGTGTGTATCTATTTACGGTAACCGAATAGGAGGGGAGGGGGGNCCAGAGACAACGGGGTAAGTGTAGAATGCCTTTTTGTATCTGGGAGACAGACTCTCTCTCACTGTACAAGTTTCCTTTGATGGTCGAAGTTGAGCGCCACGAATTCTCCACACTCCCCACCTTCCGACACCCCTTGCTATTCGCGAGCAGCCACCCCCCCCCCCTTCCTCTTTTGAGGGATGGGGCCGGTTTACACGCCCTGCAAGAAAGGCCGCTCGCGCCCGAGACGAGCGGCGCCCGTTTTTTTCTTGTCCCTTCTCCCCTGCTAATAAGTCTACATTGGGAAGATGGGCATCTTTGGAAGCGACCTACTGAAGGGGAAGGAGCAATTGGGTAGCACTGAAGGGGAGACAGAAGGCCATACGTGAGGGGGTGATAGGGCTCGATGTAACGCAAGCAAGCAAGAAAGGCCTAGAAAGACGGGCGCAATCAACGAATCAACGGAGCAAAAGCAGGCGAGTCGAAAGGATGACGAAATAAAGGCACGCACTGAGGGTGGCTTCTTCCGTTTCTGCGTGGGAGAGAAAGANGGTAAATCTGACCGCTCACCCCGGGCGCCGCGCGCGCAACCAAACCACCACCACCACCACCGCCGCCGCTGCTCCCGCCAAACCACACCCCTCCTTTTACTGGAAATGGCGACGTGCATCATCTAGTCGCAGCCCTAGCTAGGCAGCAGCAAAAGACCGCATGCTGCAGAAGCAATGCACGCCCGCGAGAAGGAATACGGTCGGTGCCCGTGGTCGCATTAAGTCGCCATGACTCCAGCGGGCGCGAATGGTGATAGGATACCGACAGTCTGGTAAATGAAGGGACAGGTGCCAGCGCAGCAAAAGACTGGGCGCAGCTCACTGATACCCAGTCTCATGAAGCGAGAGAGTGAGCAAACGATGCGGTCAAGGGAGGGGCGTGGACACGGGTGCTGTGCAGGTAGCTATTCTTCGTCTAATTTTAATCCGAAACTGCGAAAGATAGTTTATTGCGCAAAAAGCGTCGCTGGTACCATCGACTTGCGTGTACATCCACCGGTTGATGTTGCTATTCTGGGCCACACAAACCGTTGCGCGTAGAAGCCGCCGCCCAAGACCGTAATCCGGCAGTGTCATCTATTCCCCTTGGGGGCCGATGCGCACGCTCTAGTGACGTGAGAAGAGAGCGCACAGTGACGACAGAAAGGGGCATAAAAAAAAGAAAACATGCTCACACAACACAGGGGAGAACCAAATGTGACAGGCTGCCCGCCTCGAATCAATCGCATGGGTGAGCGGAGCGGGTGATGCCCCATGTTGGCGACGGCAGCGCTGCGTCGGACCATTTTGGGACTAGCCTGGCTGATGCGGCCGCAGGTTGCAATTCGAGGTGAGGCATCTGGACAACAGTGACAGGAGGGTAGCATTCGAGTAGCAAGGCTGAACTGCCAGTAACTGGTGCTCGTCCTGCCTGGGGAACAAAACAAAAAAGACTCGTGTTTCCACTGCATTGCAACGCTGCTAGCAACGCACTTCGTTTCCTGTGGAACCAAGGCACCTGGTCTGCACCGCCTCGGGCTTTAGCATGACGAAATCTCACACGCCAGCACACACCTAGATGCCTGGAGGCCAGGCTTTTGGGGTCATCTAGAAAGGGTTGAGCGCGTCACGTTTGACCTGTATGCCTCGTCTCGTGAGTATGTCACCTTAACTCGCTGGGAGCGGCCTGCTCTTTTCGATTTATCCTGCAGCACGCTAGCTTTGGGTCGATCCGTCGTTATGTTATTGGCACCCGCCGCTTTGCGAGTTTTATTAGCACGCCCAAAGCTAATTGGCACGTTTCTACCCATTTACCTTTTCTGCCACATAAGCCTTCTTTGCTGAGCAGGCACCCCCACCACGGTACCCCCGCAAGACATCGCGCTTGCTGGGCCATTGTTTCTACCTCAGCAGCAGGTGTCCAGACCACTCGGGCCACTTGGTGATCGGTTTTTAGCTGCAGGCGACGGGGCAATCGCTTTTTTACTTGTAACAATGTGCCGTCTCCTCCAATTTACCCATACTTTTATGGGCTTGTGTGGCCGTAGGCACCCCCTCTTTCTCGAATGTCATGTTGAACGACGCAGACTTGCGCATAGGCAACACTTGCGGAATGGGTCCCAAGCGGAACCGCATGTCGACGATAAATCGTCGGAGAAACGGAGAAAATTAGCAGCGGCATCTCAATCGTAATGGCCGGCTTTATCCTGAAAGTAGTTATGCCTGCCAGACGTGCCCAGAAGTGCAGCTCTGCAGGGTCAGCGACAGAAGCAGACTTGTCACTGCAGCATCATCCGACAATCCCGACACCAACCGGACTGTACCGCCCAGGTTGCTCAAGCGACGCCCACAAGCACACAACAACTGCAGTGTGGCTCACCTTCAACTGGTGGGTGGTCCAACTAGCTGCTCCTAGCGTCGAGTGGCGCCATCTTCGAGCGGGCCTTGAACGCCTGGCGCTTATAGCCTACCTAATATGGGGGCGAATGAGGGCCTCGATTCAGCCCTAACTTTGCACAGCATGCACTCCGTGTCTCGTCGTCGCCGTTGCATTGAGAAAGGGGCTCACGTTCGTTGCGATTGAAGGGAAGTCACTGCGCCCTCTTGCTCTCCAGCTCGCTCGCTCAAGCTTGGTGACCCGACTGTAATCTATGGCCGCAGCACGCACAGGGCTGCGTGTGCTAGGTGCATTCTGTAGATTCAAACGGTGAAGGTGGTAGCTAGTGGGAGCAGCTGATGCAGAGGAGAACCTGGCTGTGCGATGTGATTGGTGATAATCGTGCTGCTGCCAGGGCGATCCTATGACCCTGTGTCGCTACGGATTGCCACGTCCTAAAGTTCGAGAGGCAAAAGCCCCTCCACCACGCTTCGACCATCACAATTTTGAGCCAATGGTGGTGGTATCGAACTCCATTGAGTGGCTGGGAAGAAGAGGTCCGGATCTGTAGACTGGAGAGGAGATTGCAAAGTCTTGCGGGGATGTTTAGGTTTGAGGCGGCCGTCGATGTGTGCTGTCACCGCACATTTACGTTGCTCCACAAGCCTGAAATAGTAATTTGAACGAGGTACGGTGGAGTGGTTCAGCTAACGAGAGGTCAAGAGGTCGAGAGAGCGTGTGGTATAGCGCGCGGGATCGATTTACCGCAGAATCATGGTCTGTACTTGCGCGATATGTCGCATTATGCCACGCCTGCATTGGCGCAGCAGCGTAAGAGGGTTCAGAAGCGAAGAAATAGCATTCAGCACCATTTGGGCGCAAAAAGAAACCTTGTATGGCTTAGTTTCATTTGTGTTGCCAACTAGGAGGGCGCGCCACACAGCAGGGGTCCGAGTCTGGAGACGGGAGCTCGATCATTTCTTTGGCAGCTATAGCCTGTAGGGATTGGTCAGCATGAGTAAAGCATAAAGAGACCAAATGACTATGGGTAATTGGATGAGAGATCTGCCAGAGTCTACAAAGACGAACGGTGATTCTGTGGGCTGCGTGGCGTCTGCGCCAAGGGATCACAAAGATGGTGGCAGCCGTTACGGTCGCCGGATGTTCAAATGATACACGGGACCAGAACTAGGCACCGTCTGGCGTTGTCTCTTGAGTTTGTTCTGTTACAGGGCCAAACAGAAGGCGGTAGCGTCGGTAAGGAGGAAGCCGATGGTGTATCATCAGATGCTCGTTCACGCGGCAATTGGGAGCATATGCTGCTTCACCATGGTTTATCCCTGGTCAAACTGTGGCAAGTCGTAACCCCGGCGAGAAAGTAGACCTCTAGCAGCACACCCTCTCCACAGGCAGGCGGACAAATGAAGGCTTGCTTCTTATCGGGGAGCAGAGGGCTGCGGACACGACAACGGGTTAGCTCCAAAAGAAACGGGCATGCAATCTCCAGAACAGAAGGGTGGGCAACGGGCGAGAAGGATTCGGATGGTGTGGGACGAATGGGGGAGGGATCTATTCATGGCGTGCGGGCGGCTTGGGCAGCGATGGTTGGTGGCACGAGCAGCTGACGGAAGAAGGAAGATGGAGGGGGGGGGAAACGAGGCACGGCGAGAATCAATGAAGCAGGACGGAGATGGCGCTACGAGGACCCAGTTTGGGCAGTGGCTGGTGTGGTGCAGCACCGGAGAGGGCGCGCTGTCGATGGGGGGGAGGGGGGNCGCCAGAGCCAGGAAGCGGCAACCGCCAAAGGTTACAAAGTTACAGGGCACCTGGGCAAGTTACAGGGCGCGCGACAGGGTCTACAGGGCGTTGCCTCGGCTAGAGCTACAGGGAATTACAGCGCTCAACCGCGCTAGCAGGTAGCCTGCCGCTAGCCAATGTCGGGCCACTCTACCTCAGCCACAGGCCTTGCCGTCTATTTTAGTTGGCACCTCGCAAGTCCTGGCTCGAACTACCTAGACCGCGCGGAACTCGCCCTACTTGTCCCGCGCTCATCTGTAGCTGCAACATTGTTCACGCAAATCAGGCTGCGCTCCCACCCTTGTCCACAAGTCAAAGTTTCTCCTTTACGGGGCCTTCAGCACATTGTTTTAGTGCATGAAAGCACCTGCCTAAATGGTTTATCCCTTCTGCCATTCGCTGGCCGTGGTCCTTGATCTGCTCGACGCTTCGGAGTACCCAGTTCCAGCTCAGAATAAGAACTCCGAACGTGCTCCAAATTTGAACTTCGTACCAGCCACAGCTAGCCACACTCGGCATAGCCACCATTGCTCCTCCTCGGTTGATTTGAGCCTGCCATATCCCAGGCCCCTTCTCTTCCTTGCTAGCTTGCCAATGTCTGCGTCCACCAATGTATTCCCTTGTCCCGTCGAACTCCATTCCTATTTTGTACTCATTTCCCGACCTGCGCAGTCCAAGGCTAGCGCTCCTGGCCTCTACCACTACGGCTCCGGCATACCCACGCCGGATTACCGAGCAAGGAGCGCCCGTACGGCCTCTGCTACCCACCTGGGATCGCATCCGTGACGGCCCTTGTCCTGATTTTCTTTGACGAAATTATGACAATCCCCTCCAGACTTCGCCATTCTTGACCGGAACATTCCCCACCGAGTGCAACATCATCTCGCTCTTTGGGTTGTTGCGGCCGAAGGACGGCACCGCCAAGGTTGCCTCGCGATCGCAAACGAAACAGAGTTTTACGGATACTGTCGATGCTACTCAGCTCCCAGTACTGCCAGTCACCAATCCTGCCGCGATTCGGGTGGCAGCAGCTTCGCCTTCATAAGGCAGAGTGCCATCGCCGTTGGGAAACATGTAAAACATCGCCGTTATGCGACCCCCATGTAGCGGCCATCTAACGATCTGACAGGCCATGTGGACCATCAAGCCGCAGCAACTATCTGGCACGTGATCTCACCCTGGTTGCAAGTTTGACAGTCGCTCTGCGCTGTCGACGAGGCCAAGCGGAATGCCTTTTCTGGTGAGGCTGCCACTAACCTCGGAATTCGTTTCGCTAACGAATCATAGAACGCCCCAATCCCGTACCCCTCCCACCCATGCAATTCAAGTGGCGCAAAGAGCCAGCCACGACAGGAACGTTTTGATGCCCATGCCATCCTTCCTACGTTGCCTTCTTTTCGAGAAAATTTTTCCATGTGGCTTGCTTGGGGGCATCCAAAGTCGCACCGGCAGTCGCACCTAATATGTCACGGCGCAGATGGGTGTAATGTTTCTCTGACATGGGGATTCAACCGACGGAGAAACCGCCGCAGCACCATGCCGATCAAGGCCCGTCCACCGCAGGACCAGTGGCTCCGGTTCTCTCCTCACCTTGCCCAATCTCAACAGGCGCGCGAACCCTTGGGACGCGTCGGAAGCCCGAAGTGGAGTGATGGGCATGCACTATCACCAGAAGAGCAGCTGCTCTCAGCTACAGACTGGCAAACTGGTTCCGTTGGCTAACAAGATTTCGGCGGATAAATGGTCGATGGCGCACAACCATTGACGTAAGATAATAACGTACGGCCCACACTGTCCTCCGCTCCGATGAAAGCGCTTATTTAGCCCGTCCGAGGCCGTGCTATTGGCACAGATCCGGTCCAAACAGGGTCTGCTGCAGGCATAGTTGACAGTGAAATAGGCCTCGGTCAACAGACTCGGACAGCACAATGCCTTCAGCGCGGTGTAGAGAATCCTTGAAAACTTGCGGGCAAGATGGAGAATGTAGCTTCAGACAGGACGTACAGATACTCGGCATAGATCTGTGCTACGCTCTTACCAAGCGAAAACCTTGGCTAAACACCAGTCTCCTGCGGCAGCCTGAGCTGGTGCAATGTAACCCTGTTCGGCAGCTCCTGACTGCCCAGGGTCAGACAAGCCACCAACGCGCATGCCACCTTCCGCCGCGATAGTAGGACCGAAAACAATAGCGACTAGCTTCAGAGAATCAGCATTGAAATGTCGCAAGTACTGGTGACCTGCATCAGTTTGCATGGAGGGGGTGCATCTTCGAATTCGTTCCTTTGCCACCAATGGCTTTCGCGAAGCGGGCGGGGCCACCTTGGCCACTCCAAAGCCCCATTCGTGAGCAAGTCTGTGGGTTACCATTCAGCTTTTCGGCCTGCTCCATTGTATCTTATGGCTCCATAACTTGGGGGCAAATAGACGAACTGACGAACTACAAGTTGTGTTGAAAGACCAAATCTGGGTTGCTAGCTAGTTGTGGCGGTAACGTAACGGCTGGCGCAACTCTGCTCGCAAACCCCGTCGGCGCCGGCTGCCGCGCTCGTTCCGTTCAGAAGACTTTCAACTTTGCCATTTATACCTCACCAAGTGTAGAATTCTCGGTGCAGCATTTTGGCCGAGGAGCGAGTACAGATGCCTATCGCATACCTTTTTTGCCCGCTACATAATCTTCCTCGGTCTTCAAGTGGCTTTTGCCAGATACTCTAATAGAGTTTGGCAATTAGCCAAGTTTCAACCGCTGCTACTCAAGCGACGCGAGAAAAAAGTAACTATGTGAAGCTCGGTCCCTTCAGAAAGAGAAACCTTTTACTCGGGGGCTCGGGTTACTCGATTTAGACGACTCTACGCATGTCAAAGCCACCAAGCGAGCCGGCTGACGAGATCACTGCGTGCCGCGCCAGCTGTATGAACTATACCGCGGCTGGAGGGGCGTAAGCTTCGCAGCCGCTTGGTCCAAGTGACGATTTTTTGAGAGTTTCTTTAATGTTTCATTGCCAGTTACTGCATCTGCATCATTTCTGCAAACATTGAGCCCGAAATGGGCTGGCGTGCTCCTCCTGTGGCGTCAAGGTTGACGAGGTAACACAATGGACGCTCCGCGTGCAGTGAATGACCGACAATACGATTATGCTTCCGATTTATTCCCAGAAGTTGGTTCCACAAACTCCGTTCACCATGCCCACAGCCCTTCGTCTTATTTGGGGATAAATTTACGGCTACGGTCCGTGAGCGCAGCAGTGCATAATACGTCGCAGTCTGAGCGGCGCAATCCATAGCGCGTGGCCCGGCAATTGGTGTTGCGGCTGTTACCATTACCAAACTTTACAAGATTCTTACCCATTTTACGTCCTGACTTCGCCTTAGCCGCTTAAAAGCGTAATCTGAGAGCGCGACGTCGAACTGACGCGAGGAGAAGCGGGTCATGAGTTCGGTTGATGAGATGCGCA
The DNA here is from genome assembly GCA_027627215.1 of Lecanicillium saksenae. Classification (NCBI taxonomy): domain Eukaryota; kingdom Fungi; phylum Ascomycota; class Sordariomycetes; order Hypocreales; family Cordycipitaceae; genus Corniculantispora; species Corniculantispora saksenae. The sequence continues at coordinate 6,105 of JANAKD010000193.1, read as the reverse complement.
GCACCAGCCGTGCAAGATGGCAACAAACCCACATCACCAGTACGAGCAACCATGGCCCAGAACTTTCAGTATTATACTATTATTAACTTTTTTGGCTTGCAATTTAGTCTTGATTCCTTTTGCTAATCTTTTATCCGCTTCTACGCCGGAGCCAGCCACGTCTGCCCGCTGGGACCTGCTCATTTTCCCCCTTTGTCTTAACCAGCTTCTTCATTGAGCGATCGTGGCGTCTACAGACCCAGCCTAGGACCCATTCCTCTCAACTTTTTCCATCGTTTCGATTTTAGTCTCTCAATCGCCCCTTGATGCTTGCGCCATTATTTTCATGGGTGGCTTGCTCGCTCCTGCTAGCCCCGGCGCCGCGTCTTGTCATTACACCGAGCATCTCGCCCTTGCCACGCTCACCCCCGTCCCGGAGAAATGTACAGTGTACCTGTTAGCCCAAGAGTAGCGTTGGTGCCGTGGACGGGGCAGCGTCAAACCGGTCCTCGGTGATCGGCTTCTCAGCCTTGGTCAAACAGGCGCTGTCAGCAAGGCATCAGCGGCAGGCTTTGTTTGCTTTTCTTATTGATGTCGACTGATGAATGGCTCACGCGGCGCAGCCTACATCACCTCACTGGACCAAGGTCGTCTTATCATGTATGCCAAGTCCCGTATAGAATGAAGAACGTGGCTGAGAGTGTGCGATTTGCAAGGCCTGCGGGGAGCAGACATGAGAGGGATTCCTGCTACTGCAGCGAACTCCGGGGATAGCTAGCATGTAGCCGGTGCTGCTGCGAGGCGCAGTGGCTCTCCCATCAAGGCCGGAGCGCTAACGTGTCCGGCGGGTAGAGTTCCGGGCTCTTTCACGCTTGTCAAGGATCACAGGGCTCTTCGTCCTTCACCCCTCCATGCTGGTGCGAGGTGGCACCCCCAGCAGGGATCCGGTCGGGGTGCGCCATCCGAACAAAAGAACCATGGGCGGGTGTGTGAGCGCGACGCAATCGCACTTTGATAGAAACAGCCTAGCGTTGAAAGAGCGATGGTGGAGGGGGCGTGCATCCAGAGAAGCTAATGAGGATGGGCTGGTTTGTCACTGCCCCAGCCTGGCCTGGGAGAGGTGAAGACGCTAGAGAGCAAGGGAGAAAGGTGAATAAATTTCAATTAAAAAATCAGAATACCGCATGGCTGCACTGGCAATTATGGGACCGGCCTTGGCGTGATTAGATGAGGTGTTGCAGACCTGCAGAGGGCTTGGCGATTGTGCCAGTTTGGCTCACGGCCCTGGCATCAGCGAGTGACATATCTGCAGCCGTTGCGATTCTCTCTTCTTGGCCAGCCCCAAAGGAACAGAGCAGAAGCGGCACTTGACAAAAAAAAAAGCAGTCTGAAAATAGAGTCGAAGACAGACGAAACATGGCGGCCGCAGATCTGCAGACAGCCAAGACATTGTCTTTCCTTGCTCGAGACCTCAACGTGTATTAGGTTCATGCCAGTACTACCTCGCGTTCCGCACTTTCCGCACGAGAGCGGAATGTGCTCCCAAGCTACCTGACCGCATGCCCCCCTCCCATCACAAAGTTGCAAGGCATGACTCTCTCTCTCTCTCTGTGTTGATCACCGGATGCTGTGTTTCATAACAGAAAATGGCCGGAGAGAGGCGCGGGGAGAAAAGAGAGGAGGGGAGAAACACAGGGCTGTCATTATGAGGGTCAGACCTTGACTTACATGTACTCGTGTAGCCGTAGCACGCTGGCGTATGGACAAGCCTTGCCGCTAGAGTTTTAAGATGTGTGTACGCGGTCCTCTACATCCAAGTTCTCTCTCCCGCTGCGACATTATTACCGCTCAATTCTCCCTTCCACGTATGCATTCAGTCGGTTCTGATTGGATTGCAACACTTTTTCTTTTCTTGTCTCTTCCCCGCGTGATAACCACAAAGCTTGCGTCTGCGCCCGCCCGCCACCCCCGTCTCCAGTGCGATTGCAACACTGCAAACCCCATCAAGTAGCCGCAAATAATCCACAACACCGTCGGGCCTGCAGGCAGACTTCTCCGATTTCGGAAAAGAAAGGAAAACAAGAAAAAAGAGAGCGTTTAAGCGCTGCTGTAAATTAATCTCGAGGGTGTACAATATTTGACTTGAATCTGCCCGGCCGCGTGAGGTGGCCGCGCGACTGCTCGATGCGTCGGCGCCGGCCGTGGCTGTGGTCCGCGTTTCCCATGCTCCGCCCGGCCCATTATGCGGCCACCTGGGTCCCCTTCAAAACTAGCACCAGTCGCCAGCAACTCAGGTAGCCCAACGACGGTGAGAATGCCTTCCGTTTACTTTCGTGATAGCCTGTAAGAGTCATGATTCTTGGAATTAGCTGTGTCTGCCTCGCTGCGAACGATGCTTGGTGTATTGAGGAGTGGCTTGCGGGGACTGAAACGGGTCGCGAGGCGCATCACCAGCACAAGTTGCGACCCGCGCTGCGACCCAATTGAAGCTCTGAAACGTATCTGCCGACTTGAAGGATGAAATTCAATGGTCCGCGAACCATTGGTGGATATGAAACCGGCTGCCAATTGTCACAGAAACTTCTTGGGGGGGNTGTAGATATGCCCTAAGATATGCCTTCCTGATGGACCTTGTACCTCTACTTGCCCAGGGCTGAGCAGGTACTTATCCGCCTTTTATTTTCAAGTATCCCTGTGGATTAAACTCCAGCCTTGATGATTGCCCCTGACATCTTGCCTGAAAGTTCAGACTAGAAGGCAACTTCCCCGTGTGACTCTTCCGTGGTGTTGCGTGTAAGTCGCGGATAGGCCCACATGTTACGCAGCATCACCAGAGCATGTGATCTCCCGTCACAATTCACAAACGTCCTTGGAATACTTGCACAATCTCTGTACTGGCAAAATTTTATCCGGTATACATTAGTTTGTCAAAATCGTCCATGCAGCAGCCATATTGTAGAAAGGTTCGCCGTCGAGCTGCTCAACATGGTAGTCTTACCTAATACAAGTCTAGCCCAGCCACATGTCCCCAGCCACACAACGCTCGCCAGGTCTCGTGCGGTGTGGCGTAATTGAAGATGCCACAATCCCAACTTCCAGCGCAACGTCTGGCGGCGACAGGTGGCGCAACGGCAGACAGAGACCCGTCTGGCTGTTGGCATTTTGTATGCTTCAGATATAATCGCACTCGTATGCGTCTTTTCAGACTGCGATAGCGCCCGTGAGCGCGAGAATCTCGACATTTACGACGGCCGCTACTCGGGGTACCCTCGCCCGTGGGACCCCACGCGAACTTGCATCGAGTCCGCTTGAGATATACAGCAGGCACCATGCTGCTTGTAGCGATTCTACTTGCACTGGCCGCGCTGCCATGGATGGCGCCGGCCATGCGGGCGGATCACCTGGCCAAGCTGCGACAAGAGACGGTCGACATGTTCTACCATGGATATAGCAACTACATGCTGCATGCGTTTCCAGAGGACGAGGTATGCGCAACCGCTTCAAGATTTTGTGCGACCCACGACTAATGACTGTTATTGCATATAGCTTCGCCCCGTATCGTGCGAGCCGTTGACACGAAACCCGCTCAATCCTGCCGATATTGGACTCAACGACGTCCTGGGCAACTACTCCCTGACCCTCATCGACAGCCTGTCGACTCTGGCCATCCTCGCCGGCGGGCCTGCCGACGAAAGATATACAGGAGCGCAAGCGCTGAGCGACTTCCAGGATGGCGTGGCACAATTCGTTTTATACTATGGCGATGGAAGACGCGGCCCGTCCGGCCAAGGCATTCGCTCCAAGGGCTTTGATCTCGACAGCAAGGTGCAGGTGTTTGAGACTGTCATTCGCGGCGTAGGTGGTCTTTTGAGCGCACATCTATTCGCCGTGGGTGATCTACCGATTCGTGGCTACGACCCGAAGCCCGACCCCAAAGGGAACAGTGACGATCCGCTGGAAACACCGGCGATGACGTGGCCAGGGGGGTTCCGATACGACGGCCAGCTCTTGCGACTGGCTCTCGATCTTTCGGAACGACTATTGCCGGCATTTTACACCACAACGGGCATTCCATACCCGCGTGTCAATCTGCGCTCCGGCATTCCATTCTACGTCAACTCGCCCCTGCACCAAGTTTCAGACGACGCAGAGCCCGTTGTCGGCAATGCTGAGATAACCGAGACATGCAGTGCTGGAGCAGGCAGCCTGACACTCGAGTTCACCGTTCTAAGCCGTCTTTCAGGCGACCCGAGATTTGAACAAGCTGCCAAGCGTGCTTTCTGGGAAGTGTGGCAACGCCGAAGCGAGATTGGCCTGATTGGCAACGGCATCGACGCCGAACGAGGCGTCTGGATAGGCCCTCACTCCGGCATTGGCGCCGGCATGGACAGCTTCTTCGAGTATGCGCTGAAGAGCCATATTCTCCTGTCCGGCCAAGAGGCCCCGAACATGACACGGTCTCAAAGGCAGAGCTCGACGAGTTGGCTCGACCCAAACACGCTGCATCCGCCACTTCCTGCGCAGATGCACTCTTCAGATGCCTTCTTGGAGGCGTGGCACCAAGCGCACGCGTCCGTGAAGCGCTACATTTATACGGATAGAAATCATTTCCCTTATTATTCCAATAATCACCGGGCGACGGGACAACCGTACACGATGTGGATTGACAGCCTGGGTGCGTTTTACCCCGGCCTGCTGGCTCTAGCCGGCGAAATTGACGAGGCAGTTGAGGCCAACCTCGTGTACACTGCGCTCTGGACAAGATACGGAGCCATTCCAGAGCGCTGGTCTGTCCGCGAGACCAATGTCGAGCCCGGAATTGCCTGGTGGCCGGGCCGACCTGAATTTATCGAATCCACCTACCACATCTACCGAGCCACCGCAGACCCATGGTACCTGCGCGTTGGCGAGATGGTTTTACACGACATCAAGCGCCGCTGCTGGGTGGAGTGTGGATGGGCCGGGCTGGAGAATGTCCTATCTGGCGAGAAGCAGGATCGCATGGAAAGCTTCTTCCTGGGAGAGACGACAAAATATCTGTACCTTCTCTTCGACCCAGAGCATCCTCTTAACAACTTGGATGCTGCCTACGTCTTCACAACCGAGGGTCACCCTCTCATTATCCCACGCAAGGCACGAGGCTCGTCGACACCACGACGTCGTGCTTCGCGCACATCTCAGTCAAATGAGAACGATGTGGCTGTATATAGCTACTACGACAGCAGGTACACAAACTCCTGCCCAGCACCGCGCAAGCCGTCAGAGCCACTTGCAGGTTCCAATACGGCGGCAAAGCGCAACCTCTTTGACGTGTCACGGTTTACCGGCCTCTACAACACGCCTAATATACATGGGCCGCTTGAGTCCTTCAAGATCAAAGACCAGGAAAAGGGCCTCGTAACCAGGTACCGCGCCACGTCAAACCACACAGTGTTTCCCTGGACTCTCCCGCCGACGATGCTTCCGTACAAGGGCACCTGTCCCGCTCCCGTGAACCGCATCTATTCATGGATCGAGTTTCCCTCGCAGGAAGCCACGTCGTCTCTGTTTTCGCGCATCAACACGCAGCTGCGGTGGTTCCAAAACGTCGGCCCCCAGGTTGAGAAGCTGGACGGGTTGAAGCTGCAGCTCGAGCAGGAGTTCAACGAGGCGGCGGGCAAGGACGTGTGGATGATTACGCAAGCCGCCGGCAACACGGTCAGCCGGCATGAGAATGTTCTCTTCCACGCCGATCATGTCCGCGCCTTCAGAGACGATGCGTTTTCCGTCATTCGACGGAAAGACCTTGTCGACGTGGTGATGCTCATCGAGCCAGAGGCCACGCCGCAAACCAGCGAAGAGCCTCTAGCATCCATGCCATTGCCCGTGAGCGGTGCCTTCGACGACGCCACCGGCATCGAGACCCTCGAGAACGCATCCTCGACGGGCAAGCCCGCTGTCCGCGCGAGCGGCGAGCCGCCCGTCGACTCGGACTCCATCTTCAAGTCGATCCTCCGCGCCTTCTCGTCCGCGCTCGAAGGCAGCGCCACGGCGAGCACACCGCACCCCGAGCCAGCCGACGGCGACGGCCGCGACGACGCAAATGAGGACGGCGCCTTCATCTACAGCTGGCTCTCCAACACAGCC